>JAKSZP010013510.1:0-90606 GCA_022478985.1 Massospora cicadina
GCTCTTTCAATTGAATCGTAGTAACTAAAGTGATTGTTACAAGAAAGAAAAGCAGTAAAAGACTAATAAGAAACTAAGCTCTTATAAAAATATTAAATGATAAGCAAGTATTTACTGCCATGATTTACTGAGATTATCACCCTGAGCATCTCAAAAAATAAATTTTATACAAAGTTATTAGAAATTAGATAATGCACCAGATCTAGATCTCAATATGCTTCATGGTATTTTGCCTACAAATACAATTTCTAAGGGAGCCTCATTTCTTTGCATTTATGGTTTGTATCACATACCATCACAGAACCAGCAATATTTCAATCAAATAAGAGACTATGAGATTTTATTTTTCCATTATTAATCAACAATGTGGGTTTGATGTAAGTTTAAAAAATACTTTTTGAAATTTTAGGGATAACCTTGACGCTGATTTACAATAAAAAAGATGACTCACCCCAAAACTGAACAAAAATCACATTATTCCATTATAGATAATGAGCTCATCCCGTTAAAGTATTTTCAGACTGGTTAGAACTCCAAACCCCTGTTAATCTAATTATGTACTGTTGTAGGATATCTTTGAAGGAGCAAAGGTGACGTTATCTAACTTCAAATAGCAGACATTGTTATAACTGTCTTACTTTGAAAGTTTCTGAAAATCTTCATTCTATTTTCCATGCACCATGGAAAATTCAGGACCAACCCATATTTTACGCTTGGAACTAAGCGTTGCGTTGGTGGATATCATGTTCTGGTTGCCAAGTTTTTGGGTAGCCCAATACAGATAGAAAATAAAACAAGAGTTAGAATATATCCACTTTATTAGAGGAAGGGACCATTTCTCGTCCCATGAATTTTTTTAGGAAAGCTAAAAGGAAATACCAGCTAGCAAAAAGCACTAAGACACTTTTTGACATATTTAATCTAAAAAGCTTACCAGGATTTCTGAAAAGCATATGGATAAGGTTCTTTAAACTTGAGAAATAATTTGAAGTGCTTTCATAAGTTAACTATTACCTCAAATGTTCCAACTAAATTTTATAGTTTTAAAGCCAGAGTTTAAATGCCAAGCTAATGAAGTCTAATTTGAGAATCAGAGGAAATTGAGGATTTAGTTGCTGTCAAAATATAAAAACTACTCAAAATTTGATTAATGATAGTATGTTCAAGTCCTTAGGCAATCCCAATCAAAAAATCTTAAGAAAAAATGTAATTGAGTAGCTATAAATTAAAATTAACTGATTAAGATAAAAATATTACTGATTTTAAAATCTATATATCAATGATATTCTAGATAACTTAAAAAGGCTCATTTTTAAGTCGTGGATCTTAGATTAGGTTTCAGGAAAATAGATCAGTTTAAGGAGGATCAAGAAAAGTATGCAATTATAACTTCCTAAGGTATATATTAGCCTACGCAATTGCTGCAAGGTCTTGATAATGATCTGCACTTTCAATAAGTAATGGATGCCCTGCCAGGTGAGTTGTCATTGTTGAGCGTTGTTGATTATTTAGATGATATCAGTGTCATTATTCACACAACTACAGATCATCTTAAACATTTGGAAGAGGTTTCAAGAGATTATCAGAATCCATTAAAAAATAACGCATTAAAGATTATATGTCTTTTTAAATTAAATTTCTATGCTTAATGTAGATGCTGAGTAATTACATCCCCAGAATTTACAAATTTGAGGCACCTGGTCCATGTCAAGACAAAAAAACTTTTGGAATTTAAGTATTTCTAGGAATGTTTAAGTTCTACCACCACTATACTAAAAGTTTGTGTCTATTGCTGAGCCCCTTTTCAGATTTTGCAGGGTCTTAAGGAGGGCTTTGAATGGAATGGGAAAGCAGAGAATTCGTCTAAAAGATATAGATTGCATTAATAAAACAAGTATTGTAATACCCAAACTCAATTGCCCTTTCATATGTACATATGATAGATCTTTATTAGCAATTAATGTAAATATATAAGCAGGTATATGGAACCTGAGATCAACACCCTGTAGCATATGCAATCTAAATTTTAAGAAAATAGGAGCAAATTTTTGATATGTCAGAGCTTGAATGCCTTGCGTTTATATACACATGCGAATAGTTCTATTTATAGTTACAGGGTACATCAAGTTGGTAACAGATCACTCTGTTAAAATGGCTACAAAATCTAAAAAGACCTTGAGCTAGGGTTGGCACATTGAACCTTAAAATTGCAAGCGTAAAATTTAGAGATTGCCAATCATTTTGTTACTTTACATAAGAATGCTGATTTCTATAACAGTTGGCTATATTTCAAGTCCTTAAAAGGAAGTGAATGAGCTGTGCAAGAAATTATCAGTGGCAATATTGTATACCAACCAATGGAAATTCAGCTAGCATTAATTAGAACTATGGAAAACACAAAATTTGTCAAAGGTCAACTATTTATAATTGTTGGGGGAAACACATAGTTTTCTCAAAGCCTTTCAATCTACTTACCTCATCAAAGCTCATAAGCTAACTGCACATGTAGGGATATACTAAAACTTAGAGCATTTTGTTGAAGGTACTATTGGTAATCCCTTATTTGATATCATATATACTTTTATTTGTTGTGCAATGTGTCAGGAACACAAGCCTTGTAAAAACTATTTTGTTACTAGTAAAACCTGGGCTTTCTTGGAACACTGCATATATTGAATTGATAGGGATATTGACCATGACTACTGAAAAAATCCAATACATTGTTGGTCTTATCTATCACTTGACTTGTTGGTTAAAATAGTGTTCTTTAGCTAAAGTAGATGCTGTCATCATTTCAAAGTTTTAAAGGACCAGTTAATATATTGGCTTAGTTGCCACAAGTTTTTTACATATAATGGAAGCAGCTTCAGGATGTCAATCATACAAAAACTAAATGAGTTAATAAAATATGAAAAATATGATGCCGTCTAACTATCTGAAAACAAATGGAATTGTTGAAAGTTCACATGATACACTAATCACTACTTGAAAAAGCTTATAGCTGGCAATACTTCTAGCTAATTGACTTATTTAATTTTTACATTATGTGGTCCCAAGGCAACTTCTTTATTCTTGGCAACATTTGACTATAATTTAAGCTATAATCCGTCAACTTGCAAAACTTTATTTATATTGCGGACATTGGGAATGCTTTCTTCCTTTTTTTATCTCTTTCCTAAAATGAATGGAAATGACGCCCTTGAAGTATTTAGAGAGACTGACAAAATTATTAACAGGGCTACAATCTTCAGCCTACCATTATACATCAGCAATAGGGTTAAGGCCAAACTCAAATAAGGTTCAAGATAGCCAACATCTTCCAACCTTTGATAATAGCAATAAAATTAGCTATTGTGACACCCACAAATTTAGGAAACAAAACAAGTTAAAAGAGTTCTGTGTTGATCCATTATAGGCCTTGAATAAGGCAACATTGAATTCCTATACCATTTAGGACCTCATAAAGTAAGTTAGTGAATAGAGTGATGCTAAATATTAAAAGCATATATATAATTTATAAATAATGAGAGATGCTATATCTATACATTTTGAGATTTTGAAAAGCAGTTATTTTTAGGTTTGGCTTAATGTCAATTATTTAGCGTTGGATGCCAACACTTTACTTTGGGCTCTTCCATTATTTTTTTGTGATTAATTCTGCCATTTTTATGATGTCTCTTTGATAAGAAGAATTGTATCAATGACTTTCTGCCATATTGTCATTAATAAGCTAAGTTAAATTAGAACCTCAAACCTAGCTTGTTGCCTGCTAAGGAGCTTTCATAAACAGACATGTTATCAAGCCAATCTGGTTAAACTGGGGGTGTTTTGGGATTTTAACAGATTATGCTTTTACAATATTTTCATAAACTAGTGTCTATTTAGTAGTTAGATTATCTCAAATTTTAAAATTTTTATTTGGGGAAGCTGACCTGGGTGGGACACTTCCAATATGTAAACTAAAAGAACTAATATCAACAAGAGGCACCCCAGAGAAGCTAACGCTATCTCCTGTTGCCAGCGGAAACGCCAAGTAAAGGAAGAGGGGTATCGTGAGTAGAGGCTTGCGCCACTATTAAGCACATATGAAAGAAAGGGTTTGAAGTGATGAACCAAACTGGAAACCAGGATGAGACCAAATGATAGCGACAGGATAGTAGGTACCAAACAGCATGCTTGAAATTGGTCCATTAGGTGTGACTGGAATCGGTGTACTGTTCCTGAAGGGTGGGAAATGAGCCTGAGATGTCATCCAAGACAACCATGTGGATAGTCCACATAGCAATTGCAACCACTAAAGCTTGGATGAAAGTTTGGATAGGGGAATTCAGGGACAAGAAGATGTCCTCAGATAGGTAAAGGGCTGTGCTTGATTCTGGAAAAAGAGACGTTGAACCTCATGCTAGATCGCTTTTGATGGAGGGCACTCTTTCAGGCAGTGAACCAAAGTCCCATACTAGTCACACACAACACATGAAGAGTGCGACGCATTAAAGCACTTGGCTGTATGGTATACTCATTCCAAGCAGTGCCACAGATGGGATTGAACATGCGGCTGCAGAAGAGGATGATGGGAGTACTTCCAGATGTCTTTCTGAGTTTCTAGGAAGTAGGGGACGTCCAACATGTCTAGAGTATCCACTCTGGACATGATAGGGGCTCTCCTTGGTATCACACTGTTCAAAAACGCTTTGCTTTGTACTTCTGTGTGAAGTGGGGTGTAGGGTGACCCCTCTGGGTGGTGTGACCACTGATGCAAATCCTTCACTCAGCGCTCCACATGGAGAGGAGAATTTTTTTGAAGTGGGTCAGCATCCCATGTGGGCCCATGGCAGAGGAATGAGAGGCAAGATAGTTTAGCAGAGAATGAGGGTGGGTAGTATTGCTGAGGCCCAGAGGGTGGGAGAAGTTGGAGAGGGCCACGCGTGACCAGTGAAGGGCTAAGAGCGTTGCGTTGGTAACTGCAGCAATCCAGGTGCCAATTATTTTGGCGGCGTGGGCCTCAAATTTGAGCAGTCCCATACCACCACTATGGCGAGGGCCAAACAAGACATCCAGTAACACTGGCGGTGGGCGGCCTAACCAAAACCACCCTTTCAGTATGGCGTATAATGAGGTGAAGAAAGATGGGGGAAAGGCGATAGCATGGGCCAAAAACAAACTTTAGACAGGAGCAAAGAGTTAGCCAGCACTACCCTGCCTGTGTGGGAAGTTTGGCGGGCACTGATGGAAGCTATGCTGTTTGTCAAATTTTCCAGGATATGGTACTCCTCCACCGTTGAGGTGTACCCTCCTGCCTCCAGCCACACTCCCAAATGGCGTACCAGACCAGCAGTGTGTCTTGCCATGAAAGGGAGCACAAGAGGGGCTTGGGTGAGCGGGGCAAGTGAACCCGTGAGCTAGCTGCTGAAGAAGGAAAATAGGGCGCTGGTGACCAGTGGGCTTGGAACTGACCAAGGAGAATGATTTTGGTTTTGGAGGCGTTAGATGCAGCATTACTTACCCTGGAGTAAACCTGGATAGTATCTTCTAGCGTGCATGCATCATCATTTTTAGACACCCCAACCACACAATCATCAGCAAACGCTAACATCTTGACTGGTGTTTGACCTTGCGCATGGACACCAGTAAGGCGGGCATTTATGTTGCGCAAAAGTGGGTTGAGGCTGAAGTTATATAAGAATGAGCTTAAAGGGTCCCCTTGGCATAGGCCCCTTTGAGGGTGAACTACATCTTTTAGGAATCCAGGGCCACGTACAGCCATTGTGGCAGATTCCATGAGCAACACCACCCAATTAATGAAACGATGGGGGAGGTGGAAAATGTGGAGGCAGGCTTTGAGGTATTCCCAATTTGACTCTATCATGTCCCTTCTGCCAGTCTAAAAAACAAATGATCCAGTAGCCGTGGATTGGAAGACGTTGGCTACAGTATGTATTTTGTCCCAAATAAACCGCTTGGGAATGAAAACAAATTGCTCATGGGAAATGAGAGTAGAGGCAACTTCCCTTAGGCGGTTGGCCATGATTTTTAGTAATAATTTAGTATCATTGTAATTAAGTGGAATGCGGTGCCAGTTGGCCAAGTCCTGCTTATCCCCTTTATTGTACAGCGTTATTGTGAAAGTTTCTGCCCAAGGAAGAAGGCGCGTCTCAAGCAAACACTGATTTATTGGACCAGAGCGAGGAGGAGAAATAATTAAATTATTTCTTGTAAAACTCATAAGGAATCCCATCTGGGACTGGGTTTTCCTATAAAGTGCACTGCAATCGGCAGACCAGAGTTCATTCTGAGAAATTAAATTCATCAACTCTGGAAAATGGTAAATAGTTCAGATATGTGAGCTTTTGAGAAAATCAAAAACTTCATATTTTCAACTGGATCAGAGAAATACAATTCAGAGTAATAATTTCAAGCTTCAACTGCCACTTCAGCTGGAGTATCTGCGATGGAGTGGTATGGCCGCCTCACCTGTGTGCAAGCCAAGCTCTGGTGTAATGTGAAGAATTTTTGAAAAAAGTTAATGGAGCACGTGTCACCTGCCATTATGTTATTTGCCTTATACTGCACACAAAAATGATGTTTGTGTTGCCTTACCAGTGTGTTGAGGTGAGTGGACACTTCTGCCCACTTGTGACCCCAAGCTGGGCTGTAGCTTGCTGCATGGGCAGTAG
Source organism: Massospora cicadina (assembly GCA_022478985.1). NCBI lineage: Eukaryota > Fungi > Entomophthoromycota > Entomophthoromycetes > Entomophthorales > Entomophthoraceae > Massospora > Massospora cicadina. The sequence continues at coordinate 6,675 of JAKSZP010013510.1, forward strand.
AAAGCATGTGGTCACTTCTGAAAGTATGTGCAAAATGACCGCCTAGGTAGCCCAAGAATGACGCGATGAAATGTGGCATGCCTGGTGGATGGTGCTCGCTTTAATTTTGGCCAGGTTGAAAGTGGGTCCACACATAATGGTGTGATAAACTCTGGAGCTGAGGTCTTGGTGTCCACCCATGAGGAAAACCTGGCCGACGTGATCTCAGCTGGAAGACTTTGCACCACATCGGCGCCTGTGCCGCTAGGTGTGACAAAGAGAAGGAAATTGATACCAACCTATGGTCAGATAAATTGAGTTTCATTGTTGTAAAATGTGCAACCTTAGACTGAAATTTCAACGGGGCAAGGTCAAAGTCAATGTGGGACATTGACCTCAGCTGATTGTTGTGCACGCTGGGATGAGAAATATTTGGGAGCAGGGGTGCATGTTTGGGGAGAGTATCAAAAAGCCCCATGATGACTTTTAGATGTGGGTTCAACATGCCACTGCAGGGGGTAGGCGTTGAAGGCCAGCAATCAGTGGCCAGGTTGGCCCAGAAGTTTATTTCGCCCATCACAAATGGATCATGGGGGAAGCAGGAGGGAAGCAATTGCTGAAAAGAATTCCCAATAAGCAAATGTACAGGTAAGGGCATATACATTAATTACAGCGTGCACTTTGTTATCTTACAAAAAGGACACAACAAGGACATGACCGTGGAGGTATAAAGTTGGAGAAAAAATTATAAATATGGGTTGCTCATATAAGCACCCCACAGTGTTGCGACCAAAAGGAAATGGAGGGGAATTGCATAATTGCCCATATGTCCTCAGCACCATATGGACAGTAAATTTCCTGAATGGCCAAGATGTCATGGGTATATTATTCTAAAAAAACTCAGTTTCCTAGCCCAGGACAGCGAGGCCTTAAGTCCAGTGATGTTCGACTTCACTATCATGAAGGCTCCCCCATTGCACCTTAGGTGCGAGGGGAAGGGCCCCTTTGGCCTCCCTTTGCCATTTTCTCCACAGTGGTGGTTTGTGACCTCATTGCTGGACCTACATATGACGGCTTAATGGTTTCTGTTACTTTGGATGCAGGTGTGTTTTTGTTGGGCTTTTTCTTAATTTGTTGCAAGACTTTTTATTGCTGTGTTCCTGCAGTGCACTATCACAGGCCAGCAAAAAAACTATAGGGAAATTGGTGGGCGAATTGGTTTCAATTGAGGCTTGGTAACATTGGTCAGGTGTATCTGACTCACCCATTGGGTCATCAGGATGGGTGGCCCAATCTGATTGGTGGATAAATTTGCAAGCCGCTTCTGCACCAAATGACTCAATGTCATCCTGGAGCTGGGCAGGTGGGATCATGGACACGTCTGTGGCTGACACCTTGGCCGCCGCCCTGTGGGACTGCTTGGCCTTCTTAGGCTCCTGCGGGGACACAGGTTTGACTTTAATGTAGCACCCCTGCACGCTCCATGGGAAGGTGGCATTGGTGTCTATGGCTGGTTCATAATGGGCGTCTGCACTGCGAATTGCTTCTGGGATTATTTTATTTTGTGTAATGCCCTCCTTGGTGGGGCAGGTGTGGGCCTTATGGCCAAATATGCAACAAAAGGTGCAGATAGGGGGCGTACTATTCATAGTGACATGGAACGGGCAGGATTCTTGCCCATCAACTATCACAAAAGCGGTGTGGGGGGTTTGGGTCAAATCTTCTGCAACCTCTGTGGAAGGGGTGAGTACACCGATCACTTTGCTCATGCACAGGTTTGGCATAAGCATAAAGTGCTGCATCTCAAGAGATTGGATTTCCCCATGTGTTTTGAGCCCAACCACTAGGTGGTGCTCCAGCACGGTGTGCTTGATTGTTGTAGGTAGAAAGTCAAAAGTAACAAAAATCTGATTTTATTTAGTCCAATGAGTGCACTTCATGTCAACTACCCATTAACCATATGTGAGGTCCACCACCACACTCACTTTTGCAGCTTCATCCGCCGCTTGTTTGTTCTTGAATTCAAGATCCAACCAACCTCAGGTCATGGAGTGTGATGCATCATACACTATGTTTGACAAATGAGTGTGTATATCTCCACAAAACTTATTCTGAAGCGCTGTTTGTTATATACTTAGAAATACTCAGACCCTGTGCTCCGCTAATGACATGAGCTGGGAATGTGTAGTATTGATGAACTGGTTACATTTTGTCTTCCAGGCCAAAATCTCTGCTTAAATACAAATAGCCAGTTTATTGTTATTTTTATTGAGGCCACCAGTGTTGCTGGGGCATTTATAAGATTTTAATGGTGTGGGGCCTGCTCCTGTGCCCTTTACTTTGCTCGCCCAACTGCTACCTGACATTGGTGCACACTAATCACCTGAATGAGATTATTAAACTTACCTAGTCTTGAAGCAAATATGTTTCAAAATTGTTTGCAAAGAGAGAGAAAGGTTTTGAGATTAGCTCAAATTATTTAACTAGTTTTGGTGTTCCAGACTTCCAGATAAAAAGTTCCAATATAACTCTAAGTTTAATATTTTTATTAACCATAGCTGTTTTGATAATATATTTTATATAACTATTGTACTTAATTACTAACCTCTTTATTCAATGCTACGAAACTCTTGTGACGTAATTGCTGCAACCTATAAAATTTCAAAGGAAGTTTCAACCCAAAAAAAAACATAATATTTCATGAAATGTTAATGAATATACTTCATATTATTTTTTTGGCAATAAATTCCAAGTAATACTATTATGTTAAATTTGATTGTCAATTGTCACCCATATATTTTCCTATTATTCCCTTTTATTAAATTACCTTACTTTAGTTTTATATGGCAGTTTATTTTTTATATACATATTTAGAAAAGTTTGCCTTAATTCTAATGTTTCTACTTTCTGCCAAACTAATTTTTTATCATACATGATACCTTCATATAGGAATCATTTATCAATCACTAAAAAACTTCAAACTTTGCAGCTGCCACTTTCAACCAAGGTTCATATAGGAAAAAATATACTTTGCGGAAGTAAAATATAGTAAAAATTTGTTTTAATAAGAATAGTATTTGGTTTAACTAGTGGTATTCTATGATTTAATCAGAGAATTAAATTTTAAGTTGTATCTTCCAACTATCAAAAAGGGTAAATAATAAGAGAAAATCTCTATTTTATTTAAAAAATTTAACATATAGAATCATTGTTATACAAGCGCCATCAAGTGAGTTTTTTCCTAGAAAAGATTTAATAGTATTAAGAACCACCCCACATGACAACCAACCAAGATATCCTTTTTATTAACTCTATATCATTAATTTAATAATATTAAATGGGGAGGGGGCAACGATGCTTTCACTCCCCTTTTGACCATTTGCACCTGGCTCCTGGATGAGTCCAATTTGGTGGTCCATTTCTCTGGGTTGCCCAACCAACTTTCCCCTGAACGCCACCACCATGAGCTCACGGAGGGTTTGGCCATTTACAGTGTAGACCCCATGCTGCAATTCATGGTTCAAAAAAGGAGCTGATCGTCTGGCAGGGTCACACAACTTTGCAATGATCCGCCCATTTCATTGCAACACCCATCTCATGATTCCTTCTTGCGCAGTGATTAGATACACCCTTGATCTCCCATTTTGGGTGAGTGTCAAGAATGGCCACCCATTTGTATCTTATGTTTCGAGCTTGATTGCTCAAATCACAAGTGCCCTATGGCTTCTGCCTCTGCCAATTCCACTTCCCCCTCCAGCATTGGCTCTGATGCTGCCACACCCAAATTTTTCAAGTGGGGCTCAATTCTCCCGCCTCAACCTCAGAAAATTCTGGTGTGGCTTCCAAAGCTGCGGCCAATCATAATTTATAAATTTTAATAATTCAGTTAAATTACACCAACCTGAGACAATGGCTAGAACAGTTTCATCTGAGCTGCCATGGTTGACAGTTTATGGCCAATCAGGTGTGGCCAACTTGCCAACTCCAGTGGCTGGGCCAGCGGTAGCCAAAATGAATCCTTTCAAGTGTCTCAATTGAGTTGAAGAAAATGACTTGTCTTATAATGGTAAACTAAATTTTGCACTAAAGAAGTTTTTCGTTGATCATCCTGAATTGCGCCCACACCATTTTTACCCTATAATGATTATCCCATTTAAAAAAAATATATAATTTTACAGTCAAAGCTGCTGCAGCTCCTGCCAACACCCTCATTTGCCAGCAACTCCATGGTGCAATGGAACCCCTGGTTGAGGTATTCCTATTCCCAATTTCTCACATGATTTTGAGGGAGATGCAAAATTTGAAATTGAGAAGCTCGCTTTGGGTGCAAGCCACACTTGCATTGATGCAGCAAAAACCTCTATTTTTAGCCCCACTTATCCTGAAACCCACTGGCGCATCAAGTCTTTCATTTGTTTGCCAGCTCTTCACTTTCGCTGAGAATCAACTTGCTCAATATGTTGAGGCAATGGTCACCGCTGGCCTCATAAATGAAGAAACCCACAACTAAATCTCCTTATGCCCCATGTCGCTGATGCTCCCACCCCAATGCTGTCTGCCATGGTCTTCCGGCTAAAGTGGGAGCTGAACAAAAGTTTCCTCAGAGCTTCCTCCCCTTCTGATAAGGCTTCCTAGGCTGTTAGCTGAGGTGCCATACTAGGAATTTTTTATTTTGAATAATCGCTTTGTTTGACCCATTTGCAAAATAAAGATGCGTGGAGGCTCCCCCTTTTGGGTTGGGCACCACTAGTGCTAAAAAAGGCAACGAAGTTTTCTTAGACATAATAGGTTTTTACTTTATTTGCATTATTACCCCACCTTTATCTTGTGATTACAGATGGCTATCAGATAGATTAACGCGCTCATTCTTATAAATTTTAAGTTACGATTTCAACTACCTCTTAAATCATCTTGGATTGACAAAGTGAAATTACTTCACTTGGAGAAAATTAAAAAGGTATTTTTGATTTGGGATTTTGACAAACTGAAGATATCAAGTTTACTCATAGTTCCTAAACGCCCTATATATCTCACCACTACCCTCATCCTGAAATTGCCATCATTATTACATTAGCCTTTCTAGGTCCAGATCCCATCAATTATTATTCCAACATACCTCATACCAATTGTTTGTTATAGAATATTGATTTCTATCAATCTGGTGTCAGACATTTTGCTAGCTCTCTCTCTCACCCAAATCTCAACATCTATTAATTTGCCTTGGCCTCATCCTGATTATCAAGGTTCCTCATAGGTACAATTTCAAGTTTTTTAAACTTAATTGGTTTTTGTTCTAATTATCTGTTCTTGGAAGATTTATTTTTATTATCTAATGACAGATATAGTCTATAACTTCTTATGACTGAACTAAGAATTTTTATATTTACTATATGGTAACACCTCTTAGTAGAAAAATACTAATTGGTATGCTAACAGAAATTTCGCTTGTATTTTCACTTGCCTGGGATTTAAGCACTTAATATCACTTTACAATCCTAGTTTCCAGCGCATCAAAGCATATCTTCTCGCTGACTGAATGTCCAGTTCCTAAAACCGTCTAAACTCATCATTCATATTTACATAAATCTTTTTGCTATATCTGTCCTGTTATTCCCTGTTGCCTTAACCTCTGGAAATGCTACCGCTGTTGGACAAATTAAATACCAAAAAGCTAATGAAGTTGAATATACAAACTAAAAGATGTGCCTGACCTTGGGCAATTGAACGTCAGGTTTCAGCTAGTTTAATCTGAAGACTATTAACAGATCAGAAAGAAAAAGTTCTAGAAGATTTGGGAGTTGTAAAATAAGTTAACTGACTAGAGGCTAACAATAAATTGGTTGTCCTTGTAATGGTTAGGGAAAAATGTGGAATCCACACCTTGACATTATTTAGTCTTGAAGGTTCAGGGACTCACCATTAAGACAGATCCATTAACACTGGAAGTACACCCTCAGACAACAGCAGAACTGATAGTTTATTTTTATTTGAGGTTTATCTTTAACAAGCTCTGGCTTATTTTTAAGGTATACTGTCTTAATACAGTATCACCTATCTGAGTGCCAATCTAACCTGTGCAATTTTGACCAGCTGCAACCATAATAGCAAATTTTAGTGATCACTAATTAAAACCCTATCAATAGAACCATCAAACCAGGAGAAGGCCACATGAGCAATATGTAAGAGGAATTGTGGGCCTAATATGAGAGGGCACTAAACCTCGTCCAGATTAAAAGTACATCAAGGTCATGGTTAAGCAGTGTATTGAACTTATCAGAAGAGTGAGGATTGAAGTAAGAGAGAAGATGTAGAGGGGAGCTGAAATGCATTTTATACCTTTATAGAAAAACTTGAATTTGGGTACTGGGTACACCAATGATGCTGTCCAACAACTCCAATAAGGTTGGCAGTATAAATAGAAACAAAAGTTATACATTGCATATGCGGCCCTAGAGGAGAATGGCAGCCATTATTCCTAATGCTGGAGAAGCTCCAGAAGACATTCTCCAGAAATACTTTCTGGCTAATAGAGTAAAATCTAAGGCTAATGTGCCCTCCAGTTTAGGGTTATCTGGCAAGAACTCAGCGGATTTATATGCCAAAAAATCATCCTACGCTATTCTCACAAAATGTATGATGGAGAAAGTACCTTATCTTGAATCCAGGAAGAGAAGATATTGCTTTAAAGGAAAATTTAATTGAGGTATGCTGACCTGGGGATAGACATTACCAAATCTTGAAGAGATAAAAAAATGAATGAAAAGAATACCCAAACAGAACGATTGACCGCCCAAAAAGAGTAGGTGAAACACAATTGAACGAGAATAAAACCAACCAGGTGGGACAGTGACGAGTTGCTCAACCCACCATGGCGGAAGGGGAAGGGGGATTGGGTGGCACACCCTCAGCATCAGAATCCATATCAAAGGAAAAAGAGCAGTCCAAGGCGAAAAGCATTGGTGTGTGGTGATAAGCGGCATGGAGAGTGAGTTGTCTGATGGTTGGCTGGGCGGAGAAATGTCTTACATCAAATTTAGCACCTAGGTATATGGAGAAGCAGTTTTCTGCATGAAGGCGGATGGAAGGAAGCTGGGATAATAAAGCTACAGTGATTCGGGTGGTTTTTTTCAAGGCCTGCAAAGTGAAAGCAACTCTTTGGATGGTGGCATTTGCTTGTTTGTGTAGGTTTAGGATGTCCCATTTGCCCTGCTGGGCTATGGTCAAAGCAAAAATGGGTGTAGGTAAACCCTTAAAAGAATCACTACTGACGCCTTGTTCATCTCATGGATATCAATGCTATCTGGGTTTTCAGCTACAGTAACAGGTATCTGATGTTCAGAGAGGAATGCAGAGGCGTTTGGTCAGGGGGCATAAAAATGCCGAGGGAACTGAATGGAGTGCTGTAGTTGGATTAATTCTTCAATTGGGGTATTTGATTCTGCAATTACATTGCCAAATTCATAGTTTTCATCCAATGAAGTCCAGGGATTCAAGTTAAGGGGGAAATCGGGGTCAATTAATTGTTGGGCTGTGGCTGGTAATTGAAGAATAACGTGGGACCAAACCGTTCAACAAGCCAATTTCTGAATTGTTGAGGTGCATGTGGCACTGGACTGAGGAGGGGGTTGTTTGGTCGTTGCCAGCTCTAAAGTGGCAGCAGGCTTTGGAGGAGGGGGAAGAATTGTACCCCAAATTGGAAAGGCCATGGTGTGTTGGGCCAAGTGGGGGCCAGATGGAGACAAAGCAGGTTCAGCGGAAGCATCAAGAGAGGGGCACTTATTCTTTGAGTGGTCTAACTCAAAGCAGGATGGTTAGATGGTCCTCAATCCTTGACGTGGGCCCAGAATGGGTGGTTGGGGGCTAAGGGAATGATGGCGCATGGGGGAAATCGTCAAAGCAACATTATTTAAATTTGGGCTAATAGTGGCAAATGCCTGAGACCCAGCAAGGCGAGCGGCCCCATTGGGGACCACAAACTGAAGGATGGGATTGGAGCCGTATGCTGCCAAACCTCCCACCAACTCCTGGTGGAGCACCGCGGGGGGAAGGTGAGTGAGCAACCTGCAAACTGAACCACCATAGTGGTGTCAGTGGGGAGCCAGGTGCATGTTTATGGGGATAGGGGTGCCCTGGAAAACCAGGGGTACGGTGGCCATAGTGGCAGCATCAGCTTCACATGTGAAGCCTAGAAAAAAATACCCTTTATAAGGGTGGAAATCTATGAATCCAGCTGGCAGCATCACTGCCTGGGCCAAGTCAATAATGACTTTTTCTTCATATGGTATATTTTCCCATATTCAACCCAAATGCCAAAAAGCAGCTGGGATCTGGGGAGAACAAGTGGGCTGAAAGGCAATTCCTGGGCATGTGCCTGGTGGATGGTGAGATCCTTGGATGGAATGAACCAACCTGATGATTTAGAGGGACTGGACAAGCCAGTCTGAGCGCATTTTCTCACCGGATGGAAAATTATGGGTGGGATTTCGCCGCTACCCCACATGGGAGCAGTTGGTGGAGAATCCAAGGTCATGAAGGAGCGAATGGGGAGGTTGGTGTAAGCTAGCAGGCACCATTTACTTTTATTTCAATTAAAATTGTTTGAAAATTACTCTGAGCAGAAAGAAAAGTTAAGAGCAGATATTTCTGCTTTGATTAATTTTTATATTTTGAGTGCACTTCATGATGATCTGGTCCCCTGAGGGGATAGGGTACCTAATATGGAATGAGCCCTTAAAGGATCTAGTAAATTTTACCATAACATCAATCAATCTATAATAACTTTTCTTTCTCGTTACAAACACTTTTGTAACCCATTCAATTCAAGACTAAATCTAGTTTGATAATCTCATAGAGGTGATTAGTCTGCGCCCATGTCTGGGAGCAGTTGGGCAAGCAAGGCAAGAGGAGCAGGCGGAAGGACCACGGCCTCTAACATTCAAAAACGCCCCAGAGAATCCGGCAGAATAGAAAAAAATCTAAAAAAACTGGCGGTTACAATTTCCCCAGAGATACTCGCGTGGCAAGCACAATGCAACCAGTACATCAATACGCCACATTCCCAGCCACTTTCGTCAGTGGAATTTGGAGTCCATGTGTATCTGGACATCCAAAAAACGGCCCTATGGGAAAAATTTTATGAAGATGTACATAAAATTTTCCCGACCGTGGTGTACGTTGCACCTCACTCCATGTCACGTGGTTGGCTGGACCTAGGTTTCAAAAGCAAAATAGCAACAGATGAGGCTGCAGCGGTGCGCATAGTGGTCGACCTCCCAGAAGGGCAATGGGTCATCGAAACTAAATGCACCAGATGGACAAAATCAAACCAAATTTTCCTCACGTTTGACTTTTTGCCTACTATGGTAAAACGTGACATTTTGGAGAAACACCTGAAAGTTGGTCTCGCCATATATGGCAAAATACAATCTTTCGAAATGCAACGTTTCACACTGATGCCACACCTGTGCACCGGCAAAGCCATTGCAGTTCTGACCCCAACTGAGGAGATCGCGAAGGACCTAACCCAGATCCCGCACTCCACCTTTATTGACATCGCAGGGCACACCACCCACCCATTCTGGGTAACTGTGGACAGCGCGCCCCCAATTTGCACCCACTGTGACGCATTTGGCCATAAGGCGCACACATGCCCCATCAAAGAGGGCGTCACATTCCAAGAGCACCCCTCAGCGGCCGTGGCCAGTGGAGAGGCGCACTACGAACCAAACGCAAGCACCAAGGAGGCTTTCCTGTGGGGAGCACAAGGCTGCTACCTATTGGTAAAGCCCATCTCCCCGCAGGAGTGGAAGAAGGCCAAGCAGGCCCATAGGACTGCGGCCAAGGAAGCGGCCAAGGCCACCACCACCATCCCACACTCACAACGCCAGGAGGACATGGAGACCTTCGCGGTGGAAGCAACTTGGGAATCCATCACCCAATCAGATTGGGAGGCCCATGCCAAATGAGCCACTCAATCTGAGGATCTGATGGAAGATTTGATCTCACCCAATCGCTGCACCCAAGCCCCGGTCAAAACTGACTTGGGACCTATCCCAACCGAAAAAAAAATTTTTTTGCCCCACTCGACGGTGCACCGAACTTATCTGCACCACAAAAAATTTGTCCGACGTCAGGAAAACAAAAAGTGAAGGCCAAAGCCAACGTGACTCTTTCTGCAAAAACCCCAATAGCGTTGCTGCTAATACCCGCACTGCTGTGAAAGCCCATGGGGACCTGGAAGAGGCTGGTGGGCCAGGGGGCCCACCCCCTCGCACCTAAGGTGCAATGGGGGAAACCTTCACTCTAGGGACGCTGAATATCACCGGACTCAAGGCCTCCCCATCCCAGGCTAGGAAACTGAGTTTTTTACAAAACAATTTACCCGTAATATCCTGGCCATCCAGGAGTCCCACTGTCCACGAGGTTCTGAGGAAGCTTGTAAAACAATGCTCCTACCATCCCTATCCTTTTGGTCAAAGCACTGTGGGGTGCTAATTCAGAAAAACAATTTTTCAGATTTACATCTTCAGAAACATTCCTAAATGGCCGAGTGCTCATTGTCACCTTCTCATGGGCCAATGTTGCACACACAATTGTCAATATTTACACCCCAAACGGTGCACATGAGCGTCGGTTATTCTTCTTGTCAGTCAAATCCCTCCCACTACCCCCCGATTCTTTCCTAATTGGTGACATGAACTGTTGGCTAACCTCACCAACGGACCAGTGGCCACCCTCACCCCACGCCCCACAGGGTCACGTAGAACAACGCGTTCTAAAAGCCACCCTTGGGTTAATGGATGTGCTGCCATGACATGCCTCACTGCTTGAAAACATGACGCGTCCCTACGTCCACAACAGCCAATTAAGGTCCATAACCCGCATCGACCTTATTCTAGCACCGGTGAAATTCCAACCCCACATCTCCCACTTCAAAACAATGAAAATGGAATTCTCCAACCACCGACTGGTCTTGATAACATACCACTTACCCGTCACAGTTGTAAAGGCCCCACATTGGTGCAAAATCTGCCCCCCAGAGCTCACATCGCCAGGATTTTCCACATGGGTGGAAGAGGCAACTTTGGCAAAATCGTTTGTTGCACCATTTTGCGCGGACCCCATTTCCACATAGGCAACTTTCAAAGAAGACACCATCCACCACTATCACCATCTCTCATCCAGATGCTCACGAGCCACATCAGCGGTTATATCGCGCGTGCTGGCAGAATTGGCCCACTTGGAGTCCAACATTCCAGCCTCAGGATATAGCCCTGCATGGGGCCAGAAGTGGGGCGGAGGCAGCTGCCCACCTCAACGCACTTGAAAGGCAACACAAACATCGGGTTTGTGTCCAATACAGGGCCACATGCATCACTAAAGGCGACAAGTGCACCGCATACTTCTTCAAAAAAATTTTTGCACCACGCCAGAGTGTGGCCTGCACACAGGTGCGAAGATCGGATAATTCTATTGTGGACACACTGGCTGAAGTGGCAATCAAAACGCAAAGATATTACTCCAAGTTATACCGAGCCAAACCAATTCAGCCGGCTGAAATGGCAGAATTTCTCGACAGAGCTCATATCTGCACCATTTTCTGATACCCGGAAATAATAAATTTAATTACTCTGAACGAATTATGGACTACCATTCGCGGTGCGCCAAACCAAAAATGCCCAGGCCCAGATGGCATTCCATATGAGTTCTACAAAAAATATTTTAAATATATATCCCCATTGCTGCTAGCCTCACTCAACCAAAGCCTGTTGGAAATGCGCCTCCTACCAGGAGGACATGAGGCCTTTACAGTCACACTCTTCAAGAAAGGGTTAGGCTAGACTTAGCCAACTGGCGACCCATTTCTCTGACAAGCACAGACACCAAAATTTTAACCAAAATCATGGCTAACCGTTTAGGGACTGTAGCATCTGCCACCATCTCGCCAGAACAATTTGGTTTCATCCCCAGAAGGTCGATTTAGGATAACATGCACTCAGTGGCTAATGTGTGCCTGTCCACAGCCTCTGGGGCACTTGTATTCTTGGACCAACAAAAGGCCTATGATAGAGTAAACTGGGAATACCTTAGGGCCTGCCTCCAACAATTCCGCCTACCTCCCCGCTTCATTAACTGGGTGATGCTGCTCATGGAATCTGCAACAATGGCAGTGCGTGGCCCAGGTTTCCTAATGGAAGTAGTCCGTCCTCAAAGGGGCCTGCGACAAGGGGACCCCCTCAGCCCACTCTTATACAACTTCAGCCTTGACCCGCTACTGCGAAATGTGAATGCCCAACTCACTGGGGTCCATGTGCCAGGCCAAACCCCAGTCAAGATGATGGCATTTGCAGATGATTGCGTGGTGGGGGTGTCTAATAACAAAGATGCATGCGCGCTTGAAGCCCTCATCCAGAAAATATTCCCAGGTAAGCAACGCGGCACTGAACGCCTCCAAAACTGAAATCATCCTCCTTGGTCAGTTTCAGAACTGCTGGGCCCCAGCAAGTAGTTCCCAACCCAGCCCATCTGCTCACTCACGTCCACGCCTTACTAACTCAAAACACACCGCTCAACTGGTGCTCCCCTTTGTGCCATGACCTACCATAGGACTGGTACGCCATCTGGGCGTGTGGATGGAGGCAGGTGGATACGCGTCAGCAGTAATGGAGTGCCATATACTGGACTACGTGACGAAGCGAATCGCCTCTCTCAGAGCCCACCCTACTCTTCTCACTGGCAGGGTTGTTCTTGCCAACTCTATGCTCCTATTCAAAGTCTGGTTCGGAGCCCACGCCATCCCCTTCTCCCCAAGTTTCTTCAAATCCCTGTATGCTTTGCTACAAGGTTGGCTTTGGTCAGGCCGCCCTCCACCAGTACGGCTAGAGGTCATGTTTGGCCCTCATCATCATGGTGGCATGGGCCTACTTGACTTCAAAGCCCATGCCGCAAAGATCCTGGGCACCTGGATCGCGGCCGTCACTGCTCCTACACTCTCATCCCAACACTGGTCCCGCGCGGCCCACTCCAACTTCTCCCGAGCCTTGGGCCTCAACAATCCATCAAACCCCCACTCCCTGATGAAATACCTCGCATCACACACATCGGCCACAGGTCCTCACGGGACCAAAACCCACTACAAACAAATCCTACTCTCCATGCGAAGCGCAGAGTGGAGAATTCATATTAGTGGACATACAACCCAAAGAGGCCGCCCCTCTCCTCAGTTCACACAAGAGGTACAGGGGCTACCCATCCATGATGGCGTGATCCCCATTCGACCCCAAGTCCTATCCAGGTGGACTACCTGGACATGATGGACATCCCTTATTCCACTGAGACCCAAAAGACTATCTGGAAATACGCACACTATCCTCTGTTGCAGCCTCAAGTCCGCTCCCATGTGTGGCGCTGCCTGAGGAGGGTGTAACGTACAGCTGAGCGCTCTAATGCTTTACACTCATCCTGTGTCGTGTGTGGCCAGTATGGAACGCTGTTCCACCGCCTGGAGAAGTGCCCCACCTCTAAAGTAATATGGCGCGAAGTCCAACGTCTGCTAGGCCAGGATCAAACACATCCCTTCAGTCTGTCAAGAGATATGTTTGCTTCATCAATGGCCTCCCCCTCCCACCCTCCCTCCGTGCTCTGGTGGTTGCAATCTCCATGTGGACTATCCACACGATTGTCTTGGATGCCATCGCTGGATCCATCCCCACCCTCCCTAAAGCTGTCCACAGATTCTGGTCTCATTTGGTGGATCACTTTCAAGTGTGGATGTTTGGATATCTCCCACCGCGTCGCCGACAGCTGGTATCCTCCTGGTTCCCAGTCTGGTTCATCAAATCAGACCCCTTCCTCCACACGTGCTCAATAGTGGCTACGTCCCCTACACACGTTCCCTCCCCTTCCCATAAGTGGCGTTCCCGCTGGCAACAAGAGATAGCATCGCTTCTCTGGGGTGCCTCCCCTGGTACTAAGTTTTGTCTCGTCTGAGTCATATTTGGAAGTGTCCATCCCATGGTCGGCCTTCCCCACAATAAATTTAAAATTTAAAATCAATTAATCTATAATTCAAGGTATCAAACATAACCCGCTTATAACCCTAACGTTGGCCATAGCCATTTTTCAATCCCCATATATATGATCAAATGGAGGAAAATGTTGAATTTTAGAGTTTTGACTAACCTTAGGATATTGATTGGCCGTTATACTCTAATGCCCTATAGATCTCAATGCTACCACGTCCTAATTATCACCATTATTATTATGCTAACCTCTTCCTCCCACCCTCCACTCTTGTTCGATGAGCCAGAATGGGAAATTGGCCCCCAAATCTCCCAGCCACATTCTTCCACCTGAACCCACCCCAGCCAATCAGAGCTAGGCTTGGACCACCCTTCGCACCCACCCATTCGCCTACTCCCACCCACCCAACTTCTAATGCTATCATTCTCGTGAACCAAAATCCATGGGACCTATTGGCGGAGGTTGACAAATCAGGTAACATTCATATTAGTGAGCATTCTGGTCAACCTCTCAGCCAATAAAATTATGGTCAGGCCAAATTTTTCCTTCCTGACTTTGATGAAACCCCACCCCCCAGACATTTCACTCCTCTGCTCAATGCAGCCCCCTACCAAAGTGACCACCAGCTCACCTTAGCTGTGGTGGCCTCTCCTCAGTGCCTAACCCTATGCAAAGCAGTGGCCTGATCAGTGGCTCAGTTCCAGCATGGCCTGCCCACCCTCTTCTTCCCCCCAACTTCCCTGAATCTACATGCAGTGACATCTCAAAGTTATTTGATGATGCTGAAGTTGCTGTCAGGAATGTCGCAACTCTTGCCAAATTCAATCCTTTAGCTAAAAACCTGACACAGTATCTCCCTTTTTTCCCAACTTCCCAAAGCCCGCAAAGAAGCTGAAATTCTTGTTGCAGCATTTGTTGAAGCGCTTTACCGAGCTAATCTTAATGAGGAGGTGGAAAACTTGTACTACACCAACTTCCACCCCACTATGCGGATGCCCCAACGCCCTGGCTCTCTGCTTTGATCCACTACTTTAATCAAAATCCCATGATTGGGGCGCATTTGTCTGAAAACCAACCCCCTGACCTCCCTCACCCTCTGCCATGGTGGGTTAGCAGTTTCCTCTTCATGCATGGTTAGGTTTATTTCTTTCCATTTGTTTTTGATCAGTTTTTTGTTTTGATTTCAGTATTGTCCGTCCCCTGGTCAGCATACCTCAAATAAATTTAATTATATTGCTAACCTTTTTAGGCCCAAATCCATCCAATTAGTAATCTGCCATACCTTTGTTCTAATTTTCTGTTTATGGCAGATTAATTTCTATTGTATGTCAACAGATATTTTGCTAACATTTCTCACACCTGAATTAAGCAGTTTAATATTTACTAGATGTTACCAACTTATTTCAATACAATTCTAAAGGGCCGCTGACAAAGATGTCACTAGTACTTTCTCTTACATGAATTTAAGCACTTATAAATTCACTTTAAAATATATTTACAGCGGATAAATTTCTATTCAATCGCTGACTGAATGGCCAGTTCCTCAAACCAGTTTTAATACTATCAGTCATATTTACCTAAATCATTTCATTTAATTTGATTTAATCTTTGCTTTTGATAAAACTATGAAATTGCTACTAATGTTGAACATATAAATACCAAGATGCTACTAAGGTTAAACAAACAAACCAGAAGATGTGCCTGACCTTGGACAATCAAACGTCAGATTTTAGATAGCTTAATCCAAAGATTATTAACGGACCAGGAAGAGAGAACTATATAAGATTTGGGAGCTGGAAGGGAAGATTATTGACTGGAGGCCAGGATATAAAAAGCCCACCTTTAATTATTGTAGGTAAGAATGTGGAAATGCACATCTTGAAGTCTTTTGGTCCCAAAATGCCAGGGACTCACCTTTACAAAAGATACATTGCACTGAAGTACACCTCAAGACTACAGTGGAATTGAGGATTAATTTTATTAAAAGCTTATTTTTAAAGAGTTTTACTTTATTTCCAATTTATACCATCTAAAACATTATTTTTTATTTAAGTGCTGATTTATCCTGTGCTATCTCGCCCAGTTGAAACCAAAATAGAAAAAGTCAATCTTTTTAAAACTATAAATTGAGATATCTCCAACTTAATTGGATGTGAATTATTTTGATTAAATTAATCCAACTGAAGGAGCCTTTTAAGATTTTCATAACAGATTGGGCAACTATAATTAATTTAATAGATCAAATGTTCTTCCCTGGATTGATAACTTATTAAATGTCTAACATCTTAATTAGTTGGCACTTTTTCTACTTCATGGGTTATATTGATGTAATAAAATAGATATATTTGATAATAGTTATTCTTATTAATAGATGATATGACGTTAGTGAGTATTATTGAAAAACAATCTAAATTGGCAGAATAAGCTTTAAAAATCCAAGAATAAGGATACATGAAGTATACTCGTTTTGTTAGTAAAACTAAATTTTTGTGGTGCTATAAAATTTTTTTTATTGTAACCAAAATTTGACTATCATATAAAAGCAGTAAAACTTTGTTGTCTTGAATGCTGCCGAACTAGCACCGCTTATCATATGCCAATTCAATTTGAGCTTATCATGATCTAGCCAAATGCAAAGAAGTCTGTCTAAGATCATCCAGTTCAGGAAGAGACAAGACACATTAAATTAATGCAAAAACATCTTATCATTTATTAAAAACCGACATTATTTAGTAAAAATAACCTTGTTACTTGGTCATTTATAGCCACTTTAGTGACTCTATAGAGATGCAGAATACTAGTAATAATAACTTCTGCTTATCAATTTAAAATTATTATGCAAAAATATTATAATTCTAGTACCTAATAATTATAAGCGCTTCTATAATTACTTCTTTCTATTCACTAGTATATATGTAATTTTCATGAACTAAACCGCTTTCTCAGCGCCTGGAAGCATATATAGATGATACGCTATCTGTCAATTCTAATAAGTGTGATCTTAAACAATTCACTGTTTATATGGCTGATCTTAATTTATAATTTTACTTGATAAAGTAAATAAAAATGTTAATAATGTAATACTATGCCTAGTAAAACCCAGATCTTACCTCATGTTACACCAAATGTTTGAACTACACATAGACAAAACTCCAAGCACAATTTTATCTTAAAGTCCAATATGTTTTTGTATTCTAAGAATTCATAGTAAAGGGTAAGTTGAAAACATGCTCTGTTTTCTGCTGTTATGGATTTCAGAATATAAAGAGTTATTAATCTACTAAGTATAGGATTACTTTCAACCAATTTTACATTCAAACTGAGGCAATTATGTGAAAAAAGTAGTTTTGAGAGCTCCTTAGTCTTTTCTGATGCACCTTTTTAAGTTCTCACTTTTTAAATACCAGTTACCACTTTTTTAGCTTTTGTTTTATTAATGAAAAATTTTAAGAGTGACTTTTACTTAATAAACACTAAATCTCATCTATTTTATGGAACTTAAACTTAGCTTAGTAGCTATAACCATAAAGTCTACAATCTTTGATTTTTAATTTATAAACACAACATAATTTTTAAAATTTTAAATGTATTCTTTCCAAAGCTAGATACTGACAGTTTTTTAGCAGCTGCTGTCATAGGTGGTATAACGCTCAATAGCCAAATGAATTTTTAATTTCACTAAACTTAAATGCCCATTTTTATAAAAGTGTAAAAAGAATGTGCTGAACATGTAGAATTCTTACCAAATTGTAAGAATTGTCTTTGTGAAAAAAAGTTTAAGAAAACCTCAAGTGTAAATAACTCAGGATATCACCATTCTAGCTATTCTAGAATTATACTATTTTTTTTCTCGCACTATTTTAAATATAAACCTTAATATTTGTTTAAAGCTACTTTTCTTTCTCGTTGCAAACACTTTTGCAAAAAATTCAATTCAAGACTAAATCTAGTTTGATAATCTCATAGAGGGGATTAGTCTGCGCCCATGTCTGGGAGCAGTTGGGCAAGCAAGGCAAGAGGAGCAGGCAGAAGGCCTGTGGCCTCTAACATTCAAAAACGCCCCAGAGAATCTGACGGAATAGAAAAAAATCTAAAAAAACTGGCGGTCACAATTTCCCCAGAGATACTCATGTGGCAAGCACGTGCAACCAGTACATCAACACGCCACATTCCCAGCCACTTTCGTTGGTGGATTTCGGAGTCCATGTGTATCTGGACATCCAAAAAATGGCCCTATGGGAAAAATTTTGTGAAGATGTACACAAAATTTTCCTGACCGCGGTGTATGTTGCACCTCACTCCATGTTGCGTGGTTGGCTGGACCTAGGTTTTAAAAGCAAAATAACAGCAGATGAGGCTGCAGCAGTGCGCATAGTGGTCAACCTCCCTGAAGGGCAACGGGCGTCAATATAAATGCACCAGATGGACAAAATCAAACCAAATTTTCCTCACATTTGACTTTTTGCCTACTTGGTAAAATGTGACACTTTAGAGCAACACCTGAAAGATGGTCTCGCCATATATGGCAAAATACAATCTTTTGAAATGCAACATTTCACACTGATGCCACACCTGTGCACCGGCAAAGCCATCGCAGTTCTGACCCCAACTGAGGAGATCGTGAAGGACCTAACCCAGATCCTGCACTCCACCTTTATTGACATTGCAGGGCACACCACCCACCCATTCCAGGCAACCGTGGACAGCACGCCCCCCATTTGCACCCACTGTGATGCATTCAGCCATAAGGCACACGCATGCCCCATCAAAGAGGGCGTCACATTCCAAGAGCACCCCTCAGCAGCCATAGCCAGCGGAGAGGCGCACTATGAACCAACCACAAGCACCAAGGAGGCTTTCCTGTGGGGAGCACAAGGCTGCTACCTATTGGTAAAGCCCATCTCCCCGCAGGAGTGGAAGAAGGCCAAGCAGGCCCATAGGACTGCAGCCAAGGAAGTGGCAAGGCCACCACCACTATCCCACACTCACAACGCCAGGAGGACATGGAGACCTTCATGGTGGAAGCAACTCGGGAATCTATCACCCAATCAGATTGGGAGGCCCATGCCAAATGAGCCACTCAATCTGAGGATCCAATGGGAGATTCGATCTCACCCAATCGCTGCACCCAAGCCCCAGTCAAAACTGACTTGGGACCTATCCCAACCGAAAAATTTTTTTTTGCCCCACTCGACGGTGCACCGAACTTATCCGCACCGCAAAAAATTCGTCTGACATCAGGAAAACAAAAAGTGAAGGCCAAAGCCAACGCGACTCTTTCCGCAAAAATTAACAAAAACCCCAATAGCATTGCTGCTAATACCCACGCTGCTGTGAAAGCCCATGGGGACCTGGAAGAGGCTGGTGGGCCCAGGGGCCCACCCCCGCACCTAAGGTGTGATGGGGGAAACCTTCACTCTAGGGATGCTGAATATCGCCGGACTCAAGGCCTCCCCGTCCTGGGCTAGGAAACTGAGTTTTTTACAAAACAATTTACCCGTGGATATCCTGACCATCCAGGAGTCCCACTGTCCATGAGGTTCCGAGGAAGCTTGGAAAAAAATGCTCCTACCATCCCTATCCTTTTGGTAGAAGCACTGTGGGGTGCTAATTTGGAAAAACAATTTTTTCAAATTTACATCTTCAGAAACATTCCTAAATGGCTGAGTGCTTGTTGTCACCTTCTCATGGGCTGATGTTGCACACACAATTGTCAACATTTACGCCCCAAATGGTGCACAGGAGCGTTGGGAATTTTTCTTGTCAGTCAAATCCCTCCCGCTACCCCCCAATTCTTTCCTAATTGGTGACATGAACTGTTGGCTAACCTCACCAACGGACCAGTGGCCACCCTCACCCCACGCCCCACAGGGTCACGTAGAACTACGCATTCTAAAAGCCACCCTTGGGTTAATGGATGCGCTGCCGCAACATGCCCCACTGCTCGAAAACATGACGCGTCCCCACGTCCACAATGGCCAATTAAGGTCCATGACCCGCATTGACCTTATTCTAGCACTGGCAAAATTCCAACCTCACATCTCCCACTTCAAAACAATGAAAATGGAATTCTCCAACCACCGACTGGTCTTGATAACATACCACTTACCCGTCACAGTTGTAAAGGCCCCACATTGGTGCAAAATCTGCCCCCCAGAGCTCACATCGCCAGGATTTTCCACATGGGTGGAAGAGGCAACTTTGGCAAAATCGTTTGTTGCACCATTTTGCGCGGACCCCATTTCCACATAGGCAACTTTCAAAGAAGACACCATCCATCACTATCACCATCTCTCATCCAGATGCTCATGAGCCACATCAGCGGTTATATTGCACGTGCTGGCAGAATTGGCCCACTTGGAGTCCAACATTCCAGCCTCAGGATATAGCCCTGCATGGGGCCAGAAGTGGGCGGAGGCAGCCACCCACCTCAATGCACTTGAAAGGCAACACAAACATCGGGTTTGTGTCCAATACAGGGCCACATGCATTACTAAAGGCGACAAGTGCACCGCATACTTCTTCAAAAAATTTTTGCACCATGCCAGAGTGTGGCCTACACACAGGTGCAAAGATCGGATAAATCTATTGTGGACACACTGGCTGAAGTGGCAATCGAAACGCAAAGATATTACTCCAAGTTATACCAAGCTGAACCAATTCAGCTGGCTGAAATGGCGGAATTTCTCAACAGAGCTCATATCCGCACCATATTCTGATACCCGGAAATAATAAATTTAATTACTCCGAACGAATTATGGACTACCATTCGCGGTGCGCCAAACCAAAAATGCCCAGGCCCAGATGGCATTCCATATGAGTTCTACAAAAAATATTTTAAATATATACCCCATATTGCTGCTAGCCTCACTCAACCAAAGCCTGTTGGAAATGCGCCTCCTACCAGGAGGGCGTGAGGCCTTTACAGTCACACTATTTAAGAAAGGGGATAGGCTAGACTTAGCCAACTGGCGCCACATTTTTCTAACAAACACAGACACCAAAATTTTAGCCAAAATCATGGCTAACCGTTTAGGGACTGTAACATCTGCCACCATCTCCCCAGAACAATTTGGTTTCATCCCCAGAAGGTCGATTTAGGATAACGTGCACTCAGTGGCTAATGTGTGCCAGTCCAAAGCCTCTGGGGCACTTGTATTCTTGGACCAACAAAAGGCCTATGATAGAGTAAACTGGGAATACCTTAGGGCCTGCCTCCAACAATTCCGCCTACCTCCCCGCTTCATTAACTAGGTGATGCTGCTCACGGAATCTGCAACAATGGCAGTGCGCGGCCCAGGTTTCCTAACGGAAGTAGTCCATCCTCAAAGGGGCCTGCGACAAGGGGACCCCCTCAGCCCACTCTTATACAACTTCAGCCTTGACCCACTACTGCGAAATGTGAATGCCCAACTCACTGGGGTCAATGTGCCAGGCCAAACCCCAGTCAAGATGATGGCATTTGCAGATGATTGCGTGGTGGGGGTGTCTAATAACAAAGATGCACATGCGCTTGAAGCCCTCATCCAAGAATATTCCTGGGTAAGCAACGTGGCACTGAACGCCTCCAAAACCGAAATCATCCTCCTTGGTCGGTTTCAGAACTGGTGGGCCCAGCAAGTATTTCCCAACCCAGCCCATCTGCTCGCCCACGTCCACACCTTACTAACTCAAAACACACCGCTCCACTGGTGCTCCCCTTTGTGCCACGACCTACCATAGGACCAGTACGCCATCTGGGCGTGTGGTTGGAGGCAGGTGGATACGCGTCAGCAGTAATGGAGGGCCATATACTGGACAACGTGACGAAGCGAATCGCCTCTCTCAGAGCCCACCCTACTACCCTCACTGGCAGGATTGTTCTTGCCAACTCTATGCTCCTATCCAAAGTCTGGTTCGGAGCCCACGCCATCCCCTTCTCCCCAAGCTTCTTCAAATCTCTGTATGCTTTGCTACAAGGTAGGCTTTGGTCAGGCCGCCCTCCACCAGTATGGCTAGAGGTCATGTTTGGCCCTCATCATCATGGTGGCATGGGCCTACTTGACTTCAAAGCCCATGCCGCCAAGATCCTGGGCACCTGGATTGCGGCCGTCACTGCTGCTACACTCTCATCCCAACACTGGTCCCGCGCGGCCCGCACCAACTTCTCCTGAGCCTTGGGCCTCAACAATCCATCAAACCCCCACTCCCTGATGAAATACCTCGCATCACACACATCAGCCACTGGTCCTCATGGGACCAAAACCCACTATAAACGAATCCTACTCTCCATGAGAAGCGCAGAGTGGAGAATTCGTATTAGTGGACATACAACCTGAAGAGGCCGCCCCTCTCCTCAGTTCACACAAGAGGTACAGGGGCTACCCATCCATGATGGCGTGATCCCCATTCGACCCCAAGTCCTATCCAGGGTGGAATACCTGGACATGATGGACATCCCTTATTCCACTGAGACCCAAAAGACTATCTGGAAATACGCACACCATCCTCTGTTGTAGCCTCAAGTCCGATCCCATGTGTGGCGCTGCCTGAGGTGGGTGTATCGTACAGCTGAGCGCACTAATGCTTTACACTCATCCTGTGTCGTGTGTGGTCAGTATGGAACGCTGTTTCACCGCCTGGAGAAGTGCCCCACCTCTAAAGTAATATGGCGCGAAGTCCAACGTCTGCAGGCCAGAATCAAACACATCCCTTCAGTCTGTCAAGAGATATGTTTGCTTCATCAATGGCCTCCCCCTCCCACCCTCCCTCCGTGCTCTGGTGGTTGCAATCGCCATGTGGACTATCCACACGATTGTCTTGGATGCCATAGCTGGATCCATCCCCACCCTCCCTGAAGCTGTCCACAGATTCTGGTCGCATTTGGTGGATCACTTTCAAGTGTGGATGTTTGGATATCTCCCACCGCGTCGCCTCCAGCTGGTCTCCTCCTGGTTCCCAGTCTGGTTCATCAAATCAGACCCCTTCCTCCACACGTGTTCAATAGTGGCTACGTCCCCTACACACGTTCCCTCCCCCTTCCCATAAGTGGCGTTCCCGCTGGCAACAAGAGATAGCATCGCTTCTCTGGGGTGCCTCCCCTGGTACTAAGTTTTGTCTCGTCTGAGTCATATTCGGAAGTGTCCATCCCATGGTCGGCCTTCCCTGAAATAAGTTTAAATATTTGTTTAAAGCTAAACTGTCGCTAACAAAGCCTAAAAGCTCAATACTAGCTACAAGAGGTAAGTCCTTAAATAGTTATAACAAGTTTATTTGGCCCTCCAGGAGCTACTTGAGTTGAAAAATAATGATGCTCCATATTAAAGTAGCCTTGTGAGGAAAGGGAAACCTAAGCATATAGATTACTTCAGTTTAAAATTCATGAAAAAGACAAAGCCTTTTATAAAACTAATTTTATTAGATAATTTTCTTCCACTACTGAGTTTTCTCAAGTCTACCGCATAGATTTATAACTGAGTTGTAGGAATAAAGTAGTATGCTAGTTTTATGGAAACGGATAGTCATTTAGTAAGTCCACTATTGCTAAAAAAAGAAACAACTAGTCAGTTAAACCTTCCTTACAAGTGGATTCAAAGCCACTTAAGTATCCTCTGTACAGGAAAGTGATATAAAACTCACTTTTAGGTTACTCAAGAAAAAGAAAGTACTGATTCCTTTAAGTCACATAATGATGAAAAAAATTAACAAGTACATATAATTTTGAGTTTGCCTTTAAAAAAGTGCAATGGGGTCTATTAGGAAAATTTGGTGCTCAACTATTGGTTGGCGCATCAAAAACATGACATATTGCTGATTCATCAAAAATTAAAGAGTCATATCAGTGATGTATAATTACTCCATTTATCCATCCACCTAGTTGGCATCCATCAATGACTAGATTATGACCTTTCATGGCCAGCTTCCAATAGCGTTTCCGAATGCCCTTAGCCAAACCCAGAAGATTAACCTTTACAAGGTAGCAGAAATGCTTAGGTAATGGGACAACATACCCATTTACAGTAAGTCACATTGCCCAGGATAACAACCAAGTTACTGCCATAGATTTTTTAACACTTCAGCAACACCAATAACCACCTGTCAAGAGTGTTTCTAAAACACTCACGTTCTCAGAGAGGTGGTGGAGAAGGCCCCATCCCACAACCTGGGAACAAACCACTAGCAATAGAGGAAACAGGACACCACAAAGGAGGATGGTTCTAAAGGTCCCAGAGCAAGGTAGAACAAGATCTTATATATGAAATTATCTGGAGGTCGCAAAGAGTACAACATTGTATACATATTGTAAATAAAACAAATAGGGGCTTATTATAACAAGTCGACCAACAAAGAGGTTGGTCGTTAAAAATTATTAAAAACAAATTTAGGGGGACTCATTATCCATTATGCGAGATACTGCGCCCAATTGAACCTATAAACATAACATGCCATACTTCATCATACTGTAGCTCAAGTAAGCCCAGACTCAAGTAACTGAGTGAAGTTGAAAATTTCCTATTTAGCTATATCATAATTTAAATGAGACTAAAAGAAGAGTGGTTAGCTGAGCGGGTAAAACTGCTTCCACCCCTAGTGCAGGTTTTGAGTTTGAAACCTGTACTGGCTAGAAAACATTCTCAGTGTGGTATATTTGTCCCAAGGTTGACCCACCTCAAATAATTTTTAAATGAGTCTAAAAGCCCTGGACTCTAACTAAAAGTAAAGACCCATAATTATTTTCTAAATATCTGGTGCGTTTTAACGCTGCAGGTTTAACGCTCATCTAACCATCATGTGCACTACAGGACCAACTTGGGCATATCTATCCTTCACAAAGCGTTGTTTCATGGTATGCTTCAGGTCATGCAAGCCTGCAAATTTTGTATTCTGGTCCTCTTCATGCCCAGCCTTATCCTTACAATCTGTCCCATTAATATATCATTTAACCATGACATTACCTTATGGTATTTTTGGAGCTCCACCCCTCCACCAGGATCTTCATAAAAGGAAACGTTCTCTTGGTCAGGGGCCAGACTTATGGCGGTATACCTGGTTTATCCTTGGATCCTGCTTCCTCTGGGAAACATTTGTGGAATTTATGATTCAGGTCTTTTGCATTAATACAATCTCGTGCTGGTACCCAACTGTTCTCTTCAGCACTAAAACCTTTCCATGACACCCAATACTCAAATCTTTACTCAACATTGAGAGGCTACAATAACCTTGACATCCCACTCTGGTGCCCCTTCCACAAGCTATGACTTTGGAATCTCTGGTGGGGGACCCTCAAACAAAGTCAGCTTGCTTTCATGAAAAATGTAAAGATATGAAATTATGGGGTAAGATCCAACTGGTATGAGGCATGACCCACCTTCCTAACAATGCGGTAAGGTCCTATTCTCTTCAGAACCAGTTTTTTATGGCTGCTTTATTGGGATACTTTGGGCATCAAGCATCACTAAACCCCTCCTTGTATGCTGGACCCACCCATCTCTTAACATACATTATCCTTATGAGTCTTTATAGTTGCATCTAAAATGATATGGACCCCTTTGTGTAATTTCATGATGGACTTAGCGAAATCCATCATGGTTTCCATCCTGGGCCCGACGCTGAGTTCCATGTTGAAATAAGGGTTGAAGCCATAATTGGTAAATAAGGGAGAACACCCAAAAGAAGCATTCTGAGCGTTGCTATAATTAAGTTGGGCTAGGGATTATGAGAAGCTTGATCATAATAGTCAGCTGCAGTGTAACACCTCAAGAACTGCTCAAGGCACTGGTTCACTCGCTAATTCTGCCCATCTGGTTGGATTGGTAGGCAGTATGAGAGCATAGACGAATTTGAAAATTTTTTCACAATTCTGCCAAAAACATTATTGGGAATTGAGGTCCACGGTCACTAATAATCTTCTGGAGAACCCCATGGACGGAAACACATGTGAAACATGTAGTTTAGCATGTGGTCTGTAAATTATATTGCCTTTCTTTGATAAATTTCAAATATTTTGAATGTATTTGAAGCTATGTTTATAAAAAGTTGACATGGGATGGGATACTTGTTATTGCTTTATTCTAAAAACATGTAGCTTAGCCATTTGCGCCGTTGTTACCATGGCGTTACTTGTAATAAAATAGGTGAACTTAGTAAACTGATCCACCGCTACCATGATAGCATCATACCCCTCTGACAAGGGTAGCTTTACGATAAAGTCACTTGAGAGGGAGGTCCAGAGTCCTGGTGACTTCTGGACTATTACCAACTACCCCACAAGAGGATGCAGATTTGCCTCATCCTATGCAGACCAGGCACTTTTTAGAATACCTTGCAACATTTTTGTCCAAGCTCTTTCAGTTATAGGTACAAAGGATCAGCTCTAAGGTCTCCGCCTTCCAAGGATGTCCTACAGTGATGCCTTCATGGTGCTCCATAATTACTTCTAGACATAGTGGGTCAAAGGAAACCCATAAGCAGCCCTGTAACCATACTAATTCACTTTCTATATGGTCCCCTTAGTGATATCCTCTCAATTCTACTTGCATTTTGTGCAAACTGTAGCATATTCTGATGCTAGGGACTGGGAAAAGATGATTTTCCTGAACATTCTATATCTTTACAGGCTCTCCAATGCACCAAGAACTGACATGCCTTCTTTAGAGGGTGGCTGCTCAGATACAAACTTTACCAGGAGAGATCACCAAGCGGGTGTTGTGCAATTCCACCTCCTTGGGATCAGGTGCCAACGTAGGGTTTTGGCTCATAGCGTCAGATAAACAATAACCTTGACCTTTGTAAACTCATAAGAAATACAAATTGAGCAAGGATCTCATACCACTGGGTGTGTTGTGGGGTCAGGACCGTAGGAGCACGATAATACAATTGGGCATGATGATCTGTGTGGACGTGAAATGGCTGAGAAAAACCATGTAAAATGATGACGCCAATAAGTTAGTGCCTCCACTAATTCCATGAGTTCCTTGTCATAAACAGCATAAATTAAACTCGGGCAGGGATATATATCTAGAAAAATATCCCATATAATGCTCAACTCCATTTTCACCCTTCTGCAAGAGCGCAGCAGCTATGGCAAAGTTGGAAGCATCTGTGGCCACTATAAACTATCTATCAGACTCCACGTGATGGAGAACAGATGTGGAAAGCAGAGTGCACTTCACTGCTTGGAAGGCATCCTCTAATGTAGAGGAATGTTGAAAAACATTGGCACCATTAGCCGTATATAAATGTACCTCTTCCTTAGTAAGTCTTGGCATAAACTTTTCAGGAAGTTGCAAGCCCCCAAAAAGCTCCTCAGCTCCTTAACCGAGATTGGTGTGGGCCAATCAAAAATTGTCTTCTCCTTGTCTGAGGTAATCATATGCTTTTTTGAAAAACGATGTTGCTCAGGAAGATGACCTGGGACTTAAAAAACTCGCACTTACTCATTTTCAGGACCAGATTCACCTCTTCAAATGTTTACACACTTGCCTCAATGGATTTCAAAAATCTTGATTGGAGAGTAAACTAGAATGTCATCCATGTGGGCTACTGCTTATATACCCAACAACTCCTAAGGCTGCATCAATATGATGTTGGAAGATTGAAGGCAATTTTTGAGCTCAAAAAGTATGTAAAAATCTACTCTGATGGTTATTATCGTTAAACCTAGTAACCTTTTTACTGCACAGGTTCGGTTTCCACATGCACTTTGTCACGTTGTATAGTAGAATGAATTATTATTTGGTAATAGTATGGAGACTATTATCCATAGTTGAGAATAAATTATATTTTGGCCCAATGCTTGGCCAGTATTCCAGATTAAATACTCATGATGTCATACTCATAAGGTTTTATTCCCTTGCTCTTGTCAGCCTAATCTTCACTGAGATACCCCAGTGACAATATTCTTTGGTCCAACACACAGTCAGCAGCTATCTCTGATTGTCGATCCTTCTTCTCTAGATCCCCACTCGGATCTTTACTCTTCTCTCTGAGAGTCTTCCAATAATTTCCCACAGTAATAATATCCTCGAGACAGAACAGCACAATGGAAGCTGATGATAGTTTAACTATATACCAAATGGATGACTTAGAACTAAATAACTCTTATTATATAACTCTAACTTTTAATATTTCTTATTATAGTGAACCCTAGGGAATATATATATTGGGGAATTCAGCTGTCTAAACCTTGGTTGACATATCTTTGATGAAATGGCAACTGTTGCCATTGAATCACCCATCCTCGTCACAGCAGCAATAGTCTTCCTCATCCTGGCTAGGATTCCATCATTGGACATCCTCGAGACCTAAACAGAAAGAGTCAGAAAATTGTGTCCCTAACGTTTTCCTCTCAAATAAGTGAACCAACCATATTTGGCTAGCGACCTGCTTAGGTAATGGGACTTATTACCCATTAAGGCAGGTCACTCACCAACCAATCAATTTTCTAGTTGCAGGCAGCATCACTCACCTTGCAACTTGATATTCATTCCCAATCAATTTGTGCTGAAGCCTTGCTGATCCCAATTGGTACACCTGATAGTTAATCACTATCAGATGCCCCTATTTCGTCAGCAACTCCGCCTGATGAGATCTTAAGTATTCATCCAGATTAATCCCTGATGGATACAACCAGACAAATATTTCAAAATCCCCCAAACATAGTTACTCCAAAACTTGGTCCAACTGATTTCCAATTCACTTTGCCTTAGGGAATTTTTCCCCTAGCAATACCAGGTAATCTAGCGGGCTGGGAATATGGGCAAAAAATTCAACACATCCCCCTCTTGCCTAGATTTCCAGAGAGAAAAGGACTGGGCATGGAAACACCACTTTGGACACCTGGTCAAATACTTCATTGGTTCAAGCGGAGTACTTTGTCAATACTCAATGCTGTTCGGGATGACCTTCAGCATATGGCATTCCTCCTCTTCATCCTCGCTACTGCCTACACAGAGCGCGGTCCCAACAACCTCTTGTCATGCCAGGCTGATCAAATTACTTGTTCCGATCTTTTTCCAAGGATCTGGTTTTCCCCATCAGGGTATATGACCCGCTGTCATATTCAGGTTTCTCAGTTCAGGGTCCTAGAATTCCTGATTCTCTTTTGTCTTAGACAGGAGACTCTTGCCATCAATATTCATCTCGCGGCTTGATAAAAGAATACTTATTTATATTCACCTTTATTATTTCGCTCATAACCTCTTAGCTGTAAGTCATTCTTCCCTTGGAAAGCTTATTTCATTAATTTTATGAAATTAATTTCCCGAAATTGGAGCCTAATTGAGTGTAGGGTGCATAATGTCAACTTCTATATCAGTCTGACATTTTCCTCTATTCCTGCTCATATGTTGAACTTGGAGTCTCACTACCAACAGCTTCTTAACAGTCTTTCCAATTTAGACCTCCACCTCTTTCAGCGAATGAGTTGGGATGCTCGGCAGACCCTCTTCTATGGTCCCTCCAGGACTCATACGCCTAGCCTGGTGCAAGCAGCTAGTCCTTCCATCAAGTTGCTGGAAACGGTATCCAATCCCATTGAAACCAGGCGTGCCATCACTTCAAATAACTCTCGGTTGAATCTTCCCATGCAATTGATCCCCAAGTTGGACTTCAAAACCCTTCTGGATTCAGCTCCTTTCACTGAGGCTCCAAACTTCATTGTCAATGCTCTGGAGGTTATGCCGAATGCTCTAGATTGTTTGTTCCTGGCTGGTCAGATTTGCTCCCTGAGTTCCTCTTCTGACTCAGTCAGTTCTACAAAACCACTGTACTGGTTTCTGAGCTTACAATCATGAATAGCATTCATACCAAGCTCCCCTATGCTGAACTTTGAGTGCAAGTCACCGAGGCATTGTCATTAGTGCTGAATCCCTCAGATCTGGACAACCTTCTGGATCAGGATACTGCTGCTTATGCTCTCCGCTTTACTGGCCAAGTTCTTTTAAGTTGGTTGACAAAGCTTCCAGCCTCACCTGACTTTCATTGGTCATTTAGCTTCAGCTTCTGAAAAGCCCATAGTCATCATTTACAGGATGCAATCTGTTTGTTACATGACTACCTCTTCTCTGGAGCTTCCCATCGCTATCTTCCATTGATGGCACTAATTGAGGGTATGATTCAACAACCTCCCTCAATTATTCCTTCTTCACTGCTGGCTCAAATGTCCGGTGTTCTTGATGAGGCCTGTTGGCAGGCACTCAAGACAAATCTTCTAGCGCCAGTACCTTATCGGGATTACTTGGGGTTATTTGCCAATTGCCTCTTCCTTTATTGCTGTTTTCTACCCCACTCTGGGGTTTCAAGATTGGCATCTTCTGACATATCTATTTCTCTTCCCCTAGTCGCATTCTCTCAGGGCTCAGCGTCAGCTCAACAAATGTGGTTTTGAGTAGGACTTGCCCTTGCAAGTGTCCAATTGTATATCAATTTTGCTGAGCTATTCCTCCCTACTGCAATCCATCCTCCCTCCTCCAAGAGATGACATAGGTGGAATCATCCCCGCACTGAGGACAACCAAAAAATAAAATTTTTTATAAAAATATATTGGTTTTTTAAATATTTGAGACAAGACAACCAGGGGACAGACCTTATCAAAATGTAGAAAGAAAGTATTGACATGAAACCTGAGCAGGGTCAACTCTGTCATAGAAAGTTTTATTCACCTCCAGATTGGGACTCGGATTTTTCTGGTTACGTCATGGGTAAGGTTTTCGTGTTATTATACCTACTAACCGCCAATAGCTTCCTTCAGCTGGCACCCTGATCGATGTGCAAAGGGTGGGAATCGAACCTGCAACCTTCAGGTTGGTAGCCATACGCCCTATCAACTTGCCTTCCACCCCCTGAATATATTGGTTTTTTATCTACGCTTTATATATATATATTTTCCAATATATTTTATCAAAAAAATTTCTTTTTTCCAATGGGACTTGACCTTGTTTCAGTTCAGAGTTCCATCTTTTCCCCCAAACTGGATCCTGGGCACTTAAACCTACCAGTTTTCTATGGTTCAGAGGTCCTTTTTTTGGACTTGACCTAATCATTAGGACATGACCAACTTAATAGTTCATCAGTCCTTTGGGAACTCTTTTTTTATTTTTTCTTTGATCCACCGCTTTAAATATTTAGCGTGTACTTGATTTACTACTCTTCCATCCAAGAGATTATTGATGGAATAAGCATCAATCACCATCTTGGCGATTACTCCAAATGGACCTGACCATAACGCATCCAACTTGTTTCTTCATCCAAAACCATGCATATCGCAATAGGCAACTCTTTCTCCTATTCAGTATTCTTCTAATGGCGGTCAGTTTTTATCATCCATCAATTTTGCTTGTATCCTTTTCTATAAGGTAGTATTGAATGCTTGTGATTGCATATCAATCAGGATACTCATCAGTCAATTCAGGTATTGCTCAGTACTCATCCCTGACATAGGTTCTACTACCAAATATAATATTGGCGGTAATGAGGCCTTCCTCCAATAAAGTAATTCAAAATGGCGTCTTTCCCGTTGCTGTATGATGACTGATGTTGTAGGCAAACGTCACCAAACTCAGGTACGCTCCCCACATGGAAGTTCTCCCTGCAACTAGCTTCCTCAGCATTGCGGCCAGCGTCCCATTGACTCATTCTACCAGTCTGTTCGTCTCCAGATGATATGGTACTGACACAACTCCCCAGATCCCCATTATTTTGTTTAGCCTCAGGATCACATGGGACGTGAAGTTGGTCCCATTATCGCTGAGTATAACTTGTGGACACCCATGCCAGTATACTACTTGATCTAGGATGAATCTTGCAGTACTGGTAGCATCAACTTGGGTTAATGCTTTCGTTTCAACCCATCTTGTCAGATGATTGATGACCACTATGATGTATTTCACTCCTCCTGTACTCTTCGCCAACAGTCCCATCACATCAATAGACACCATATGCCATGCAAATCCAGGTCGGACTAGTTGGTATCCAGTTGTATCCTTGAGTGGTTTATGCAGTTGGCATTCCATGCAACAAGCCAGATGGTCCGCAACATCATAATTAATCAGTTCCCAGTAATAATAGTGGCAAATATTGTTGGTCATTTTTCTCAGGCCTCCGTGCCCACCAACCTTATGAGCGGCTAGAATAATTGCTGCTTCATCCGATGGTTTTGGGAATAATAGCTGTTTCCCATTTATCATCTTAAATACTTGTCCATCCATGGTCTCAGTGTTTTCCATCGCTTAGAAAAGTACACCTTGTATTTCTTGAGGCTTGTCCTCAGTTCTTCCTTTGACCATTCTCTGGAATAGCTCATCTGCCTGCGGATATACCAACTGGACCATTGGTAACTGCAATAAGTCATCCGCGTTCTGATGAGAGGCCCCCACTTGGTGGACTATCTCATAATCATAAGCCTGAAGTTTGAGTGCCCATTGGGCCAATTGTCCTTCAGGTTCCCTCAGATTGTGCAGCCAATGCAACGAAGAGTGTCCATCACCACTTTAAAGTGAGTTCCATGGACATACACCTGAAACTGTTTACAAGCATAAATGACTGCAAGGCATTCACGCTCAGTTACCTTGTACTTTGTCTCTGCAGCAAAGAGTGTCCGGCTCACATATGCCACCAGATGTTTGTCCCCAAGTTCATCTACTTGGCTCAGTATGGTGCCGATCGCCATCAATGAAGCATTGGTTTGAATGATAAACTCCCAATTGAAAGTTGGATATTTCAGAATTGGCGATTTTATCAGGTACTGGTGTAGTTCATCAAAAGAGTCCTGAGCCTCTTCATTACATATAAATCCTTTTTTCAGATCCTTTAATAAATGAAATAAGGGCTCAGCTATTTGGGCGAAGTCACGAATAAATCTTCTATGTTATCTGACCATCCCAAGGAATACTTGGATGTCTCAGACACTCTTCAGCACAGCCATCTGTTCAATAGCTGCTATCTTCTGGGGTTGCAGCTGCAATCCATTTGCATGGATCACAAATCCCAGGTATTCTAGCTCCTTCTTGAAGAAGTGGCACTTCCATGGCTTGATCTTCAGGTTAGCTGTGGACAGTCTCTTAAACACTTCCTCCAAGTGCTGAAGGTGATCAGTAAACGTCCTAATGAACATGTTTATATCATCCAGATACACCAAGATGCACGACAACTTAAGGTCGCTTAATACCACGTCAATGGCCCTCTGGAACGTCGTGGGCACATTACAAAGACCCTGGGGCATCCTAGTCAGTGGTATAACCCCTGTGCAGTGATAATCGCACATTTTTCCTGGTCTTCTGCTGGCAAGTCAATCTGCCAGTATCTTAAGATGAGTCCATCGTGGAAAAATACTTCACTTCTCCTAATTGGTCTAGTGCATCATCAATCCTCAGTAGGAGATACAAATCCTTCTTTTTTTTATTCAGCCTCCAATAGTCAATCATTACCTGATTTGATCCATCTTTTTTACGATCAAAATTGGGCTTGCCCAGGGACTTGAAAAACGGAACTAGAAGCCCATGCTTTACTAGTTTGCTGATATCATCTTCCACTACTGCTTCGGCTTTTGATCTTTGGATCAGTCTCATTCTTATCAGTAAATTTTCTCCGGTGTCAACTTTGTGAATTATGTGTTGTGCACATCCCAAATTGTGATCATCTTGAGCGAATATTTCCTGATATCTCTCAAATAATTCGAGCACCTCCTCCTTCTGCCCTTCTGGCAGATCTGCAAGCTGCTCTCAATCAACTAATAAGTTGATGCTTTTGGCCACTCCTGCTGGTAATCCCATTTCCTCAAGAGATCCAAATCATGGAATCATATCAATTCTGCTGTCAGGATTAAGTGAATAAATGCAATGATTTTATTTTTCTTAATCTTCATCAGTCTTTCACTTAAATTCACTAAGAGAACTCATATTTCTCCGTGGCCTGGCATAATTATCCCAGGAACCACCCAAGGCTCTACTATGGAATTCTTCCAGGGGCTTCCAACTTCTCCATATGACAACTCTAAAATCTCTAGGGTTAACCCTGTGTTGACTATCATCTGTGATCCGGCCACTATGGTTTCTTCCTTTTTGATCTGCAAAGGAATTCCCTAGTTCTCTAGGATTTCGGCCAGCATCTCCCGTCACTTCCTACCAATTAATTGGTACTGAATCAGTACAATGCCATCTTTGTATATCATGTTGATGAAGTTATTTCTCTGGTTCAATGGAACTTCACCATTCTTTTGATATACTAATGGTAACGTCTGACCTAGGATGGTCAATGTATTATCCTTGAAGTTACATTTAACTCCATATTTCCGCAGAAACTCTGTTCTGATCAGGAAATCATAGTTTTGATTTGCCAAAACTATTGCTGGCGCGGATACTACCAACGACCCAAATCCTAGTGGCAGCACACTATACGCTCCACAGGAAATGGTGGCGTTTGGCCCAGCTGTTCCATATTCCTTCTTGGGTTCCAAGTCCGGAGAGATCTTCATCTTCTTCACCAGCTTGGTCGACACAATGTTGATGGTCTTACTGTCAACTATTGCCTGTACCCTTACTCGATTTACCAAGGCCACAAACTTTCAGTGGTCCGCAGAGTTTAAGGCGTTCTGGTTCACTGTGGCAATCCCAGTCCACAACCTACATATCTCTTCTTTGTATGACATTCTGGATAAATTCTTCTACTCAACTACCCCTGTAGTGAGCACCAACTTGTAAAAATTCTACTCATAGGAGTTGATTATTGGAGGTCAACCCTAATAATAATTCTACTGCACAGGTTTGGTTTCCTCGTGCACCTCGCGTTGTAAGAATATATATAATCCAATAATATTATGACGACTACTATCTGTAGTCAAGTTAGAATTATCTATAGGCCCAACGCTTCAGCCGGTATTTCTGATAATACTGAATATTGCACTCTTGGGATTTGTTTCCTATAATCCTGTCCACTCAATCTTTGTTAATATCCTCTGATGACAGTCTCCTTCGACCCAACACACAGTCAGCAGCAATCCCTTAGCCGCGGTTCCCTTCATCTCTAGATCCCCGCTCAGATCTCTACTCTTCTCTGAGAGTCTACCAATTATTGCCTTCTGCAATAGTATCCTTGAGATGGAATCTTCACGCTAGATGCTGATAGTCTAACTATTACCAAATCTATAGTCAAACTAATAATGTTCTTTATTAGTTCTTCTCCAACTGTAAATGTGTGTCAATCAGTGAGTGTTTTTGTTGTTTTTTTATTATAGTGAATTCTAGGTAATTTATAGTAGAATCGGCTGTCTAACCCTCAGTTGATACCTCTTTGATGAAATGGCAGCCGTTGCCATTGAATCGCCCTTCTTTGTCTCAGCAGCGATGGTCTTCCCCATCTTGACTAAGATTCTGACGTTAGACATCCTTGAGACCTCAAACAAAAGAGTTGGAAACATATCCTTAACGCTTTCCTCTCAATCCAAGCGAATCATCCATAATAGGCTAGCAACCTGCTTAGATAATGGGACTTTTACCCATTATGGAAGGTCACTTCACTAACCAATTGATTTGCTAGTTGCAGGCGGCATCACTCGCCTCGCAACTCATTAAACATTCTCAATCAGTTGGTGATGAAACCTGACTGATATAATTGGTACACCTGATCGTTAATTACTATCAGATGCCCTTATTTTGTCAGCCGCTCCACCCGGTGAGATATTAGGCAAACATCTGGATCGATCCCCAATGGATACAACCAGATAAATATCCCAAAATCCTCCAAACATAGTTACTCTGAAACTCAGGCCAACC
Source organism: Massospora cicadina (assembly GCA_022478985.1). Lineage (NCBI taxonomy): Eukaryota > Fungi > Entomophthoromycota > Entomophthoromycetes > Entomophthorales > Entomophthoraceae > Massospora > Massospora cicadina. Next base: position 42,422 of record JAKSZP010013510.1, read on the forward strand.
AATTTCCAATTCACTTCGCCTCAGGTAATTTTTCCCCTAGTGATACCAGGTAATCTAGCAGGCTGGGAATATGGGTAAAAGTTTCAACACCTGGGTTCCACCATTTGTTCATCATTAGCTTCTGAGAAGCCTGTAGTCACCATTTACAGGATGCAATCTGCTCCCTGCATGACTATCTCTTCTCCAGAGCTTCCCATCGGTATCTTCCACTGATGGCGTTGATAGGGGGCATGAATCGGCAACCCCCATAAAGCATCCCTTCTTTGTTGCTGGCCCACATGTCCGATGTTCTTGATGAAGCCCATCGTCAGCTGCTCAGAACTGATCTTCCATCTCCGGTGCCATATCAGGATTACTTGGGTTATTTGCCAAATTGCCTCTTCTTATACTGTTGCTTTCCTCCCCAATCTGGGGTTTCATGATTAGCTTCATCCAACATCTCAATTTCCCTTCACCTAATCACTTTCTCACAGGGCTCTGCGTCCACTCTATGAACGTGGCTTGTGTAGGTCTAGCCCTCACTAGCGTCAAATCTTGAATCAATTTTGATATGCTATTCCTTTCTACCAGGATCCATCCTCTCTCCCCAAGAGGCGACATAAGCGGAATCATCCCTGTACCAAGGACAATCAATAAAAACAAAAAATACAAAATTATATCGCTTTTTCTCTATGCCGTTTATAATTTTTTCCAATATCTTTTATCAATTTTTTATCTTTATTCTTCTTTTTTTCCTATGGGACTTGATCTTGTTTTGGTTCAGCGGTCCATCTTTTATTATTTTCCCCCCAAACTGGGTCCTGGGTACTTAAGCTTGCCAGTTCTCTATGGTTCAGAGGTCCTTTATTCAGACTTAGCCATCTATATTGGTTCAGAGGTCCTTTTTTCAGACTTGACCTAATTATCAGGACATGACCAACTTAATGGATCATTGGTCCTTTGGGAACTCTTATTTTTTTTATTGATCCAACGCTTTAGATACTTAGCATAAACTTGATTCACAACTCTTCCATCCAAGAGATTCTTGATGGAGTAGGTATCAGTCACCGTCTTGGTTATCACTTTGAATGGACCTGACCACAACGCATCTAATTTGTTTCTTCATCTGAAACCATGCATATCGCAATAGGCAACTCTTTCCCCTATTTAATATTCAGCTAAGGCTGGTCAGTTCTTGTTGTCCGTCGATTTTGCTCATATCTTTTTCTTTAAGATTGTATCAAATGCTTGCGATTGCATATTGATCAGGATACTCATCAGTTGGTTCAGTTATTGCTCGGTACTCATCCCTGACATAGGTTCCACCACCAAATAAAAATTGGCGGCAACACGGCCTTTCTCCCATATAACAACTCAAACAGTGTCTTTCCCATACCATATGATGACTAATATTGTAGGCAAATGTCACCAAACTCAGGTATGTTCCCCACGTGGAAGTTCTTCCTGCGACCAGCTTCCTCAGCATCATGGCCAGCGTTCCATTCATCCGTTCTACCAGTCCGTTCATTACTGGCCAGTATAGTACTGACATGACTCCTCAGACCCCATTAATTCATCTAAATCTTGGAAACCATGAGATGTGAAGTTGGTCCTATTGTTGCTAAGCAGGACTGTGGACATCCATGCCAGTATACCACTTGATCCAGGATGAACCTCGCGGTACTGGTAGTGTCTACTCTCATTAGGGCCTTTTTCTCAACTTGTAAGTCCTGGTGAACATCCTCTGGGCGTTGATCAGGCCATCTTTCCATTCCTGAGTAAGAAGGTACTGAAGAATATGGCCATACCCCTCGTTACTCAGGGCAATCTCGCTCACGTGGTAGAAGAGCGCTGGGTAATAGCCCTTCCACTTTGGATCCTGCTTCCAGTACCCGCACTCTACTCAGCAGAACTGCTACAAGGAATCAGTAAAATCTGCACTGAGATCGCCAAAATGGAATTGATTGCAACTAATTCGATCAGCAATCAGCCTGATACTTGGATTTCAAATGGTCAAAAGGTATGAAGACCAAGCTATTGGCAGAATGCCTGATGGTTGCAATTTGGTTTACATGATGATCAAAAAAATCCCCCTTCCCAAATCCATCAGGTATCACCCCCAATGGGCAGATTCCTGCTAGCAAATTGGGCGATGCACCTGATGCAATGCCATTGATTGCAACTCGACCCACTGCCAAATTTTGTAATGTTGGTCCCCAGGGAACTAACCTGCCCATTCCTGAATAGTTCACCACTTTGGTCGAACTGACTGCAACTCGGTCTGCCACCAAATTTAGTGATTTCAGTCCCCAGGGAACTAACCCGCCCATTCCCAAATAGTTCACCGCTTAGGTCGAACCAACTGCAACTTATCCCGCCACCAAATTTTGTGATGTTGGTTCCCAGGGAACTAACCTGCCATTTCCCAAATAATTCGCCGCTTAGGTCAAACTTGCAGAACCTGATCCCAGTTTGTTTTCCCTCAAAATTGACAACTATCTAATCAGGCGCATCACACTGAGAAAATTGTTGGTCGATTCTCCTTCTTTAAATTTTCCAATTAAAACAACTTCCCCCAAAATCCCATTTTTATCTGTTGAGAATTAAGCTCCCTTCCAGTTCCATATTCGTCAAACCAGCAGCAGTGCCTCTGGCATTCTGGTTTGCCACTTGGATGCTCTGACATCCAGACTGGCAGGCCAGTCTAATTCTTACTTGCTGTTTGCCTGAAATAATCAAATAACCATTAATCTCTACCATTTCCACCTTTCTCATAGATATTGGCGTAGCAATGGTCCCTAATTTCCAACTGAATCAGGTCGTAAAGAAGATTATCCTGCCCACATTAGTCCCATCCCACTCAAAAAATTTTTAAACCAATACCCCATAGTTGTCGCGGCTATCTTGCCCATGTCAGTAGGGTCTGACATCTCAACTTGCAATGAGATTGTTCTCCAAAGCCCAGTAGTTTCCCAGCTGTCAATCTTCAAAGGTGCAATTCCCATGGAACTGGAGTAGACATCGTCAAAAATGGGGAAGAGGCCAAGGAAGAGGCTATCCTGGCATCTCAGAAATCGCGACGTTCCGTCCAATATCTCATGGCTTGGAAAGGATATCCAGCCTACAAGAACAGTTGGGGCAAGGCGCGCAATTGTGCGAATTTCATGAACCTGGTTGAAGCGCTCCACATATCCCACCCCAAGATTCTCCATTTCCCCAAAAACCTGTGTCAGTAATGGCGATCAAGTTACTCAAGGAGCACAAGAAAGTGGCTCTTGTACAGTTTCCCAGTGATGAGGTTCTTCTCTTGGAAAAATGAAAGGGTAATGTAAGTCCCGGTGAACATCCTCTGGGCATCAATCAGGCCATCTTTCCGTTCCTAAGCAAGAAGGTACTAAAGAGGATGGCCATACCCCTCTTTACTCAGGGTGATCTCACTCACATGGTAGATGAGCGCTGGGTAATAGCCCTTCCACTTCCAGATCCTGCTTCCAGTATCCGCACTCTCCTCAGCAGAAGAGTTATGAGGAATCAGTAAAATTTTCACTGAGATCGCTGAAATGGAATTGATTGTAACTAATTGAGCAGTAATCAGCCCAATACTCAGATTTCAAATGGTCAAAAAGGTATGAAGACTGAGCTATTAGCCAGAATGCCCAACATTTGCAATTCAGTTTACACGAGGATCAAAAAAATCCCCCATCCCAAATCCATCAGGTATCACCCTCAATGGGCAGATTCCTGCTGGCAAATTGGGCGTTGCTCCTGACACAATGCCACCTACCGTAACTTGGTCCACTGCCAAATTTTGTGATGTTGGTCCCCAGGGAAAAAACCCGCCCATTCCTGAATAGTTCACCGCTTAGGTTGAGCCAACTGCAACTCAGCCTGCCGCCAAATTTTGTGATGTCAGTCCCCAGGGAACTAACCCGCCCATTCCCAACTAGTTCACCGCTTAGGTCAAACTGACCGCAACTCAGCCTGCCACTAAATTTTGCGTAGTCAGTTCCTAGGGAACTAACCTGCCATTTCCCAAATAATTCGCCGCTTAGGTCAAACTTGCAGAACCTGATCCCAGTTTGTTTTCCCTCAAAATTGACAACTATCTAATCAGGCGCATCACACTAAGAAAATTGTAGGTCAATTCTCCTTCTTTAAATTTTCTAATAAAAACAATTTCCCCCAAAATCTTATTTTTATCTGTTGAGAATTAAGCTCTCTTCCAGTTCCATATTTGTCATACCAGCAGCAGTGCCTCTGGCATTCTGGTTTGCCACTTGGATGCTCTGACATCCAGACTGGCAGGCCAGTCTAATTCTTACTTGCTGTTCGCCTGACAAAACCCATCTTGTCAGATGTTCAATGGCAACTCTAATGTACTTGACCCCCTTAAGCTCATCATCAGCGGTCACATCACACCAATGGACACTGTGTGCCAGGAAAATCCAGGGCGGTCCAGTCAATATCCAGTTGTATTCTTATATGGTTTGTGCAGCTGGCACTCCACACAACAAGCTAGATAATCTGTGACATCATAATTGATCGATTCCCAATAATAGTACTGGCGAATATGATCAGTTGTTTTTCTCAGGCCTCCATGCTTGACAATCTAGTGAACCGCTTGCATTATCACTGCTCTTTCCAACGGTTTTAGGAATAATAATTGCTTCCCATTGATCATCTTAAATATTTGTCCACCCATGGTCTCAGTGTTTTCCATCACTTTCCAAAGCTCACCTTGGATTTCTTGGGGCTCATCCCCAATTTTTCCATCGACCATTTTCTGGAATAGCTCATCTGCCTGCGGGTATACCATCTGGACCATTGTCAACCACAATAAGCCATCTGCATTCTGGTGATAAGCCCCACTCGGTTGACAATCTCATAATTATAATCCTGGAGCTTAAGTGCTCATTAGGCCAGTTGTCCTTCTGGCTCTCATAAAATTGAGCAGCCAACGCAGAAAAGAGTGGTCCATTACCACTTTAAAGTGTGTTTCATGGACATACACCCAAAACTGCTTGCATGTGTAAATGACCGCAAAGCATTCATGCTCAGTCATGGTATAGTTCCTCTCAGCAGCTGATAGTGTCCAGCTCACATATGCTACCAGATGTTCATCCCCAAGTTAGTCTACTTGGCTCAGTACAGCGCTGATCACCATCAACAAAGCATCAGTTTTAATAATAAATTCCCGATTGAAAGTTGGATATATCAGAATTGGTATATCTATCAAATACCAGAATAACTCATCAAAGGAGTCCTGGGCCTCTTCATTCCATATGAATCCTTTTTTGGATCCTTTAATAAATGGAATAATGGCTCAGCTAATCAGTAAAAGTCCCAAATAAATCTTCTGTAGTATCCAACCATCTCAAGGAACACTTGGATGTTTCAGACACTCTTTGGTACAGCCATACAATCTACAGCTGCTATCTTCTGGGTTTGCGGCTGAAATCCACTGGAGTTGGTTACAAAGCCCAGATAATCCAACTCTTTCTTAAAGAAGTGGCACTTCCTTAGCTTAATTTTCAGGTTAGCCACAGACAGTCGCTTGAATACTTCTTCCAAGTGGTCTAGGCGATCAGTAAGCGTCTTACTGAACACGTTTATATCATCTAGATATACCAGGATGCATAACAGCTTCAAGTTGCTTAATATCGCATCCATGGCCCTCTGAAACGTTGCAGGCGCATTGAATAGACCCTGGGGCATTCTCGTCAGTTGGTATAGCCCCTGTGCGGTAATAATCGCGCATTTTTCCTGGTCTTCCTTTGGCAAGTCGATCTGCCAATATCCCAATATCAGATCCATTGAGATATATACTTTGATTATCCTAAACGATCTAGTGCATCGTCAATCCTCAGTATGGGATACAAATCCTTCTTCATAATTTTATTCAGCCTTTGGTAGTCAATCACCACCCAGTTGGATCCATCCTTATTCTTCATGATCAGAATCAGACTTTCCCAGGGACTTGATGATGGAACTAAAAGCCCATGCTTCACTAGTTTGCTGATTTCATCCTCCACTACCGCTTCAGCAGCTTACAATTATCAGATTGGTCTCATCCTTATTGGCAAATTTTCCCCGGTGTCAACCTTGTGAGTTACATCTCTCGCACATCCCAAAATTGTGGTTATCCTGGGCAAATACTTCCCAACATTTTTAAACAATTTGAGCACCTCCTCTTTCTGGCCTTCTGACAGATAAGCGAGCTGCTCTTGATCAACCAATAGGTTGATGCTTTTGGTTACCCTAGCTGGTAATCCCACCTCTTCAAGAGTCCTAAAATCGTGGAATCTTCTCAATTAGGCCATCAGGATCAGATGAACAAACATGATGATCTGATTACTCTTGTTCTTCATCAGTTTTTCACTAAATTTTCCAGGAGAACTTGAATTTCTCCATGGCCTGGCATTATTATACCAGGAGCCACACATGGCTCCACTCTGGACTTCTTCCAGGGGCTTTCAACCTCCCCATACAACAGCTCAGGAATCTCTAATGTCAACACCATGTCAACTATCATCTGAGATCCTAGTGGTATGGTCCTCTCATTCTTGATCATCAGTGGAATTCCCCAGTTCTCTAGGATTTCCACCGGCATTTCACGTCACTTTCTACCACTACTTGGTACCAAATCAGAATAATGCTGTCATTGTATATTAATTGATGAAGTTTTTTCTCCAATTCAGCGGAGCTTTACTATCCTTCTGATTTACCAATGATAACGTCTGACCCAGTATGGTCAATTTATTATCCTCAAAGTTAAAATTAACACCATATTTCCATAGAAATTCCGTTTCAATCAGAATGTCATAGTTTTGGTTCACCAAAACTTTTGCTGGTGCAGATACCAACAATGACCTGAATTATAGTGGCAGCACACTATACGCTCCACAGTAAACGGTGGTGTGGCCCAGCTGTCCCATATTCTTTCTAGTGTTTCAAGTCTGGAGAGATCTTCATCCTCTTTACCAGCTTGGTCAAGATAATATTGATGAGTGCTCTGCTGTCGACAATTGCCCTCACCCTCACTTGATTCACTTGTATGTCTATATACGTACACTCAGAGTATTTTAATATAGTATTTACTGAGTGAATAGCGGCGTTATAAGCCAAATCTAGGGTGTGAATAATTTGCGCTGATAAATCAGGAAATGATTATTTTATTGCACTGAGGGGGATTGACAGACTAGCCTCATCTAAACGGACATCAGTTAACTCATCAGGATTCTTGGCAGTTCAAATCTTGTCCGCCTGTTAAAAGGCGTACATCTGGGAAACTTCCTTGATTATCTCAGGGTTGATTCTCTTCGCCCCGGCTCTGGTCACAGCATTTACATCCATATAGACCACTTAATACAGCTTATCCTGTTCGTTGTCTATGAACAGATAGCTGATATCAATTTCTTCATTCATAATGTCAGGAAGAACAGGCTTCTCCGCATCTCTAGACTGTTCCCCATCTAGGCTGCAGGCCCTTTTCCCAAATTCTTGGTGGCTACTGATTCTTTGGCCTGGACCACGTTGATCTGATCCTTTGTTTTTTACAGTGCACGGCGAAATGTCCTTTCTTGCCACACTGATAGCAGACCTTTTCCTTCTTGTTTAAACATCTGAATTCTTTGGGCTTATTCCCTGGCACAGTTTAATTGGTCGCCCCTTTAGCTCCTTTGTTTCCCTTCATGGGATTCAGATTTGATACTGGATTTGATTTGAAGATTCTATTTGGGGCATAAAATGTCGCTCCCAAAATCTTCAAGTTATGTACCATTTGCTAGTACTTATTTCCGTCGGGAACACAGAAGACATCATGCAATGCAAATTTTGATAGGGCTGAAGGGCCACTTGCAAGGCGATCTAGCAACAAAGTCATCCGATACTTTTGCTCCAGCCAGGATCTGTGACTCCTGGTAAAATCAATCTGCGAAGCTAGCCAGAGACTCATCTTTATGAAACTGGATTCTCATAAATTCCTGCTTGCATTTCAACATGAATGTTGGATTCCTGAACTCTTTCATGATGGCCGCCTTTGCCTCAGCATATGATCAGCTGTCCCCCTCCAGCTGAGGTAACATTAAGTTTTGACAGTTGGTGTCTAGGAAAATCATGATCGTCAACGCCCTTTGATGATCCCCATATCTATTCATGGTCATGTCAAACAGTCAAAAAAATGCTGAGGGTGTTATCCTGACGGAACGTTAACAATTTCAGCGTTGTCTTAAATACCTCTGAGTCATTTCTGGCTAATTCTCTCTGTTCAGCTACTAGGCTAACTTGAGGAGTGACTTTGGGCGTCATCTCCAAAAAGGCAGCAAAAGTGGACGGCATGTTCTTTGGGGTATTTGACTTCCCAAGTATCGTGTGAGGACTTTTTCTTTAGCATCGCTTGCCATATTGGGCTCACAAGCACATCTGTGAGCTTTAAGTTCCTCCACTTGTTTGATTAATTTTTCTATATCTGCACCAAAATTTCTTAAACAAACGCAATCCACTTCTCGCTCCATTATCAGGTATAAGACCTCTTGAATGAGGTCCCCTTCTTTCTTTTTCAACAAAGTTAATTTCCCCAGTACCTCGTTCCCAAAGCTTGCTACATTCTCTATTCCTTCCTCCACCTTGGCGACTCGTTCTTCCAAGGCTGCAAACTCCCAATGGTCTGCTGAGTTTAAGGCATTCTGGTTTACCATGGCCAACTCATTCCACAGTTTTCATAGCTCATCTTTGTACAACATTCTTATAGATTCTTCACTCAACTACCCCTGTAGTGAGCACCAAGTTGTAAAAATCTACTCTGGTGGTTGTTATCAGCAAGCAACCTAGTAACCTTTTTACTGCGCAGGTTCAGTTTCCTCATGCACTTCATCACATTGTATATTAGAATGAATCATTAATAGATAATAGTATGGAGACTATTATCCATACTTGAGTATGAACTATATTTTGGCCCAACGCTCGGCCAGTATGCCCTATTAAATACTTGTGATGTGTATTCGTAGGGATTCATTCCCTTGCTCTTGTCTACCCAATCTTTGCTGAGATACCCTGGTGACAGTCTTCTTCAGTCCAACACAGTCAGCAGCTATCCCCATTTGTGGATCCTTCTTCTCTAGATACCCGCTCAGATCTTTACTCTTCTCTCTGAGAGTCAACTAATGATTTCCCACAGTAATGATATCCTTGAGACAGAACAGCATAATGGAAGCTGATGATAGTTTAACTATATACCAAATAGATAACTTGGAATTAAATAACTCTTATTATATAACTCTAACTTTTAATATTTCTTATTATAGTGAACCCTAGGGGATATATATAGTGGGGAATTCGGCTGTCTAACCCTTGGTTGACATATCTTTGATGAAATGGCAACTGTTGCCATTGAATCACCCATCCTCGTCACAGCAGCGATAGTCTTCCTCATCCTGGCTAGGATTCCATCATTGGACATCCTCGAGACCTAAACAGAAAGAGTCAGAAAATGTGTCCCTAACGTTTTCCTCTCAAATAAGTGAACCAACCATATTTGGCTAGCGACCTGCTTAGGTAATGGGACTTATTACCCATTAAGGCAGGTCACTCACCAACCAATCAATTCGCTAGTTGCAGGCGCCATCACTCACCTTACAGCTTGCTATTCATTCCCAATCAGTTGGTGCTGAAACATTGCTGATCCCAATTGGTATACCTGATAGTTAATCACTATCAGATGCCCCTATTTCGTCAGCAACTCCGCCTGATGAGATCTTAAGTATATGTCCAGATCAATCCTGATGTATATGACCAGGCAGATATCCCAAAATCCCCCAAACATAGTTACTCTGAAACTCAGGCCACCAATTTCCAATTTACTTCGCATTAGGGAATTATCCCCTAGTGATACCAGGTAATATAGCAGGCTTAAATATGGGCAAAAAGCCCAACAAAACATAATCCAATGACTTTGAAAATTTCCTTTTTGGTATGGAATGCAGTGAAACATCTCTGCTAATTTTTGATTTTATCTGGTAAAAAGCAATCAAAGAATCAAATTTAGAGAATATCATGGACTCTTTCGCATTCTGAGAAATTTGAGATCCGTTGGGATTGGATGCATATTAGGGATGGTAACATTATTCAGGTTACTATAATCCACACAAAGGCGGAGAGCCCCATATTCATTCTCCATGAAAAGAATTGGTAATCATATTAGAAAGTTCTGCAAGAATATGGCTCCCTTAGCTAGTGTCAAGGAAATTGGAGTTCAGGAGGTCGTGGAAGGGAAAGAGCTAAGCTAAAGATGTACCAAAAAGGCAAAATAACCTAACAAAAGGAAGCAACGTTCTAGGCTTCTAGTTTTTGTTTCCATATAAATTTTCTAGATAGAAATTACCCCAAACTGGCAACAACCAACAGGGACAAGAGTCCCTGAGAGCTGGAAAGGTGGCGTAAGAACTGGGGTGAAGCGCAGCAAAAAAGAGATGCAGTATAGTTGGCAGAATATGCCGCGGAATGGGAGGCGAGTTTGCATCCAATGAGGAGTTAAAACAGAGTGGGAAACGGACTCATTATTGCAAAACTTCCAAAAGAGGTTTTTTTGTAAAAAAAATTAAACAGAAACATATGGGAAAACTTGCACAACAATCCGTAAACTTTATTAAATTTAATTGATTATATTAGAAAGGCAAAGCCTTCCTCAGCTTGAGCCTAAATTTAAATGGAAGGTTTACAAAGATTACCAAGCGATTACAGAAAACCAAGTCATTATCAAAATCCAATCTGAGCTGTAAAAATTCCGCTTTTCAACGAAATCAAAATTTGACATATTTGGTCAGATTTTGTAACTTTTTAGCGCATGCTTTTCTGATTTTTTGGGTCGATTTCCGCCAGATTTCCCGCCTCTAATGAGTCATTTTCCTCACCCTGGCTGGCAAAGCCAGAACCCATTTTCTGTCAATTACCTTTGGGAAGCCATCAGTGAATTTCAGAGGTCTGTCCTTGGTTCCAAGGGCTTGTTTGACTTTGCTTTTAGAGGTACATTTAACATCAGAAAATATGTCACTAGCTGTGACAGGTAGATGCTCTATGACCCACACATCCAAAGCCGCCTCTTCCAGCAAAGTCAAATGGTAGATCAAAGAGAAATGCGAACCAGGTCCACTGTGAGCTTGAAGTCACAAAATAAAACTCAATTTGCTTTATCAGGACATTGGCAGAAGCCGCATCAAAAGAAGATCTAATCCGTTTAAGAAAGAAGGTAAGGGCACATCTGGCGTGGGCTTCAGCAGGGGTGCAAGGTGAGTTTGTGTACATTTGGCGATTAAAGTAAGCTGCCTTGGGTTTTACTTCTGACATTGGAATTGCTATCTCCTCTCTACCCTTAAGAAATAACGTCAAGGTGTCATCCTTAAAAATTGGTTCAGATGACAAACTGTTACCACCAGCTCCACTACTTTATAATTGGGTACAATAGGTTTTTGACTGCCAAGAAGTTGTCAGCCAAATGATAGTTGCTTACTTGATAATTAACCAACCCCTGAACCATCATTATGTGTTTTTTCTGGGAGTCACATGCCCTAACCATACCACCAGGGAAGAAGCATAACTAAAGATAGTTGGTTAAGTTCAGGTCATTAAAATTTTTAGAGGCTCCAGTATTCACAAAAATAGTTGTGTTGAATTTCCCTGATGGGGAGAGAAGAGTATCAGAAATCAGGAAATAACAGAATAATCTTCGTTGATAACAGATAGCGCCAACAGTTTACCAGAGGGTTCCTCATTAGACCTAATCACACTCCAGGATGGAGTTTCTCATCAAAAAGGGTGAAGGGTAGTTTGCAACACTTACCACTGAGGATTCATACCCCGCGTATTTCAAAAGCATCAAAATTACCAACATTTTATGCACAATAGCTTGTTCCACCTCTTCAGTTTCCTGATAAATCTTGGGGGATAAGCGCGGGTTCTCAGGAGTGATGTGTTACACAGGAATTGTTGTAATAACAGACCTGTGAGAGCTTAATCTGACTTGTTTTTGTTTAATTTTTGTAAGACACTGCGTTCTAAGATTTCAATGAAAAAATATGGTAAGATAGCCAACTTATTGTTGCTATCCAGCACCATCACAGCTAGGCCACCATTGATGGTTTGGTGGGTTCCTCATGGATGAGTTTTGGAGTTAAACCATTGTTGAGATTCTGATATGACTGGACAATAAGCTTTGAATGGCTATGGTGGATTGGATAGAATCATTGACCATGTTTATTAGTTATGATTATTTTGAACGCCTTGGAATGAGACGATATTGGGTCAGAAAGGATAATTATTGGATCATCTTTAAATAAGGTAATAGGGCGATACCAAGTTTTGGACAAATATCTAATGGATCACCTCCAAATCAGGCGATAAGGTGATGTCAATGCATGATGAATAATTAGTAGATTGCCTCAAACTAAGGCGATAGTGAATTTAACAAATAGTAGGTCTGCTGGAACCTATGAGAATGAAGCGGAAAATAATAGCCTAAACAAAAGGGTCAGTGTTGACTGAAGTTGCTGATATTTAAGCGAGATGAGAAGATTGAATGGGAAGGATTTTTTAGTATTGAAGAGAGAGAATAGCAGAGAGGAACTGCTGAAAATATTAAAATAAATAAAGAAGTGTCATTAGGCAATTGCTCCATATTTTATTAAAAGTTTATTAAGTTGTCTTGAGGAAGATAGTCTTCATATTGTCTGTCAATTGCTCAGTGGGCTTTACCCTGTGCAACCTTCTCGGCATATTTTACCTATACCACCCAAAATTATAACAGTGGTGCTCAATACAGGGAGCTTTTATGAAAAACCACAAAAAATTTCCCATTGACCAGCCATGTTGCATCAGGACTGCTTTGATGGGGGATCCTCACAACACATGGCACCAGCTGAATATGCAGAACTCAAACTCAACTTAGATGCGACGTTCAAGAAGAAGGTTGATCTTCTTCAGGAGCAGAACGACGTAGTGAACCAGCTTTTCAAGAAGTTCAGTAAAATGTGGATTCTGGGCCAACAAAAAAGCAATTAAATAATCACCTGAACAATACTGATAAACAACTGCTTTACACAGGTGGGAGTTGGATGGTACCACACAGCCCCCTCATCAGAAAGTAGAAGAGCAATAAGAGACTGTTTGATTAAGATTTTATTATGGGGAATATGACACTGGATACTCAGTAAAGGAGCTTTTCACTGAATCTGCAGGTAGCATGAACTACTCCACTCAAGCGGGCAGCTACAGAGATAATTATGTATTAGAGAACAGATTCCCCTAAGAAATACATGTACTGCCCACTGGAGGGACCCATACTACTGATGAATCAAAGGACATACTTTTCATTATGGGCCTACTGGTCCAGCTCCACATCAAGATACTGATTATGGGTCTCTATCCATTCCTTAGTACACTCCAAAAGGTCACAGTTATGAGCTGGAGGAAGAGGTTCATATCAAAAAGCTGCCTCCGTTTGATTGTGATAGGAATATCCACAGCTTCTTTAAATGAATTGAGTTTGCAGTAGAAGGAGCCTTGGATCAGTGTATAGCTAAATTGTTAAAATCCACCTTGGATTTGGGAGTGCTGTCCAAGTCACCTGCTATTTTCCAAGAAGCACCATTACATATCAAGAAGTGAAGGATATTGTACTGCAGTTGTTTGGAGGTACTGCAAAGATGTTGCAGTGAAAGGCTGAATTCTTGACCATAGGGTTCCAATGTAATGAGATCATCCCTGAGTTTGCTGACTGATTTATAGAAGCCCATGTGCTGATTGGGGCTGGGACTTTATCCAAATCTGATGTGTACATTGCGATGACCTCTGTGGTGAAGCCAACTGTGAGCTCTACAATATCATCTCCCAATTTTGGACAATGATGTTCCCTTGCCTAAATTTTTTCAGTTCTTGTGCCGTATATCCGCCAATTTCCCTCTTTCCAATACAGAGTGTAAGCTTACCACCACCGCTGGACCCTCTTATTCAAAGGAATACCCTCTTCCTGCCTACATTACGCCTAGTAACCCCCAGCCTCATTATAATTCCGCATCTTGTCCTTGGCCAAATTATAATCAACAATTTAACTTCTGCCCCGATCCCATTTACAAAAATCATCAGCAACTCTCTACTGACCCAGACCTAGTTACGCTGAATGCAAGCAATCGTCCTACTGACCTGGTTCTGGTTACATTAATTGTCAACAATCAAATTATCATCTCAGCTCTTCTTAAGAGAATCACAGATTCAGACCCTATGAGGTTATGTTTAAATTCTATTCAACCTGGCCACCTTTCACAAAGTTGCCCTAACTGTTGAGTTCACTACATGCAACAGGATCAATACTACCAGGGAAAAGATGGAGTGGAGTAGAGATGATAACATCTATCTCCGCTTTACCAACCTCAAACGTCCCACCTGAACCTATTATAGTATACTAGCGAAAGTCACTCAGTTTGATGACAGGCTTTTATACCAGCAACCAGTTATAGGTGTGAACATAATGACACAGGCGCAAGCCAAGGCCGCAGCAGATGAAGGACCTCAGAAGCAACTGAAGCCATATATCTGTCAAATGTTTGACCAAACTTCTTCAGAAAAGCTTAATCCAACCTCAGATGCACCTTCCCTGAAATGTGAAAACGTCGCCCTCACAGTAGAAGCTCTTGTCAAAGAATACCCCAAAGTTTTTGAGGGGATTATGAGCATCCTTTGGAAAAGAGATCCTTTGGTTCACGTATTAAAAAGTCAATATTCAAGTTCTTAGTGTACATATTATGACATTTTTGTAGCAAAAAATTGAGTTCGCGCTATAATAGATATAAGCGCCACAGTCAACATAGTTTCTATTAGGCTGCTGGTGAAGTTGACGTTAAAGCCTGTGGAACATTAAATGGTGTATGGACTGATGGGGCGGAAAGCACGACCTCTTAGGGAGCGTACCATGCACTACCTCTGCGGTTTGGGTCAATTGTCAATGTAGCCCTGGAAATAGTGCTACCAAACAATAAATTATGACCTGTTAATTGGAACTGTACTTTATGCGACACTTCAGGGCTGTCATATATATGTCAGTGGAGACTTTCAAAATTCTGGGGCAGCAGATCCCAATTTATTTTACCTCCAGCGGAGTGC
Source organism: Massospora cicadina (assembly GCA_022478985.1). Taxonomy (NCBI): domain Eukaryota; kingdom Fungi; phylum Entomophthoromycota; class Entomophthoromycetes; order Entomophthorales; family Entomophthoraceae; genus Massospora; species Massospora cicadina. The sequence continues at coordinate 57,548 of JAKSZP010013510.1, forward strand.
CAAAATATCCAGTGCACATATGAAATATTAACCTTGCATACAGTGATGGGGCGATTCTGTTTTTCTACCAATGACTAAAGAACAAGTCCCAGGCCCTTCCCCATCAGGTATATGCATATCAAGGGCTGCCGCTCAGAGCTTCTGTACCTAAATCTAATCCTTCTGGACACCAAGTATTATAAACACTGAGTTTTAGGTTAAAAGATCCAGCCAGGCTCTATGGTAAGGTCATTGGGCCTTGTCAGAAAACACGGCTTGAGCCTCACGTGGCTCCAGGCATTATACTCTTGGGACATGGGGAAATCAAGGTTTTGTAAGCGAATTTACAGAACAAACCATGACAAATATGCGGGCATCAGATAGTAGTTTATTTACACTTGACCTCAGTTGAGGAGGTCCTTTGGATTCATGAGTTCAGGTCACTGGATAAATTTGGACTACCTGTTGAGCTGCAGCCCAGATTATTGATGGTGGTACCGCGGGAAAATTTAATAGATTATTTGAAGAACCAAAAAGCCAACTGATAAATCTATCTCAAAAATATAAGGGGTTTTTCAACATTGACAACCACAATTTAGGGTGCACTTGGGGAGTGATCCATCAACTAGAAAAAGGAAATCATTCCTCATAAGGTCTCAGCAAATCCGCCAATCAAGGGCAGCTGAAGAAGTTGTCACTGAGGAGATTGATAAGCTGCTGGAGCAAGGGATGTTCAAACCATTCAAGAGTCCATGGTCTTCAACCATTCTGATTCTAAAAAGGAAGGACAGTACCACCGGGTGGTGATAGACTACCAGAAGCTCAGCAGCATTAATAAGGATTTTTATCACTTGCCTCAGATTGACGATACTTTGAATCAGTTATGAGAAGCTCAATATTTCTTGGTGATGGATCTGATATCATGTTACTGTCAAATTGAGTTGCCCATGGCAGAACAGGAGAAATGCGTCATAATCATATTCAAGGGTCTTTTCCAACTGACATGTATGCCTCAGCTATGTAACGCCCTGGCTACGTTACAATGAGCCATGGACACTATCCTTGGTGACCTGAAGATGTCATGTGTCCTCATGTACCTCAATGACATCAATGTTTTTCTCCTGAATTTTTTAGAGCGCCTTGACCATTTAGAAGTGGTATTCCACCAGCTCTCTAAGGCAAACATCAAGGTTAAGCCTCGAAAATGTCACTTCTTCAAAGATCATCTGGATTAGCTAAAGTTTGTGATGTACTTGAAGGGGCTGAAACTGCATCTTTCCAAGGTGGAGGCCATCTAAAAATGAGTACGCCAAACAGTAAGCGTGACATAAAGTATTTTTGGGGATGGTTGGATACTACCAACGCTTTATCCCCAACTTCAGCTGTATTGGAGATCCGCTGTTTGAGTTATTAAAGAAGGATGCTGCATTTGAATAGACGGAATGCTGACAATGCTCTTTTAAAAACTTTAACAGCTTTATTAGTGCACCTGTGCTACACTACGCAAACTTCAATGAAAAGTTTATCATCCAGATGGATGCATCTCTTTCCATTGTAGAGGAGGTCCTATCCCAAAAAGACAATAGGGGGAGGAGCACCCAATGGCATATGCTTTCAGAGTCTGAATTATCATGAACGTAATAATACCATGACCAAGAAGGAGTGCTTAGCGGGATATATGCATATAGGAAATTTAGGATGTATCTGCATGGAGTAAAGTTTAAAGTCCTAATGGATCATGCTTTGTTACGCTGCTTGCAGAACTTCAAGGTGCCTGAAGGGCGCCTAGCCCTATGTGCCCTCAAACTGCAGGCTTTTTTAGCACTAGGTGGTCCCAACCTACAAGGGGGATACACCAATCTAGCTCAAACTGCAGGATTATGACTTTAAGATCCTCTGCCAACCTGGAGCAAAACACCAGAATGTAGATTGCTTATCAAAACTTCCAACTGTTGCCATCACAGCATATATGAGCAATTTGATTGTACAATAAAATGCTTAGCAAAAAATATGATGACAACCAGCCTCAAGTCATAAAAGTGTTAAATGTGATGCAAGCTAATACCTTCCAACAGAATGCTGAGTTGTATAAGATTGGCTATTTTATGTTGAGCTTCCTGCGACCCTCATCATGGCCTAGCATCATCATAAGTGCGCATAAGGAAGTAAGACTTGGTGTTGTGCACAAGCCGTTGGAATTGTTGCAACCTCAGTAAAGCTGGGAAACCATGAACTTCAACATGATTGAAACCATTTCCTGCTGCTACAAGTGCCAAGTGAAAAACCTTTCTGTCAGAAGACTTCATACAAGTTAGTGAAACCACATTTTGCTTAGCATATGATTTCCCTTGATGTCGTCGGCCCTCTGCCAATGGGAGCTAACTGGTCCAAATAATTTCTGTGGTGATTAACCACTTGACTAGGTGGGTTAAAGCACGGGCCATATGGGATTTGAGGGAGGTCACAGTGGCCAAGTTAATAGTGGAATGTATTATCCAGCAACATGGCTGCCCTCAGTTCCTCCTTACTTACAACAGAACTAACTTAGCTTCCCACATCCTTCCAAAGATAAACGAGCTGATGTCCATCTGTGGGGTTTTGTTGACCCTATATCACCTTGAGTTTAATAGGATGTTAATGAGAGGCAATGTGACTTTTGTGAAGATAATAGATAAATTGGTAGAAGGTCAACCTACAGATTGGAGTACCCTCTTTCCACCGCCATCTTCACTTATAACATTAGAAACCATTCTACCACGGGGAAGAGCCCTTTTAAATTACTTTATGGATAACCTTGCTCTTCCAGAATTACTCTATCCTTGTGTAGAAGATACTGTCAGAGTGTATCCCCAATATTATTTGACTAACCTAGTGGACTTGCTAATCAAGCTGCAAACCAAAGCTTACTTCTTCAGTCTGGTAAAAAATATAAGGAATCAGGCCATTAAAAGGAAATGGCATAATGAGCAAGCTTATTTCAAAGATGGAGAGCTGGTTTTAAGCCATGACCAACACGGGTTTGTCAGAAGAACAAATTTTGCCAAAATCTTGATTGGTCTGTTTGAAATTATTGAGAAAACAGGTGTTGACTCATATACTAAAAAGGACCCTGCGAGTGATTTAATCACTAACCAAGTTCACACAAAGTTCTTTCAGGTGTATAAACAATATGAGACTTATCATCCAATCAAGGGGGTTAATGTTGAGATTCTGATATGACAGGACAATAAGCCCTGAATAGCTATGCTGATTGGCTATAATCCGCTGACCATGATTATTAGTTATGATTATTCAAGCGCCAAAGGATGAGGCCAATTTGATCAGGAAGATTAATTATTGTATCGCCCTTAAATAAGGTGATAGCGCAACATTGAGCTTCAGACAATTATTTAGTTGATCTCCTCCAAATCAGGCTATAAGGTTATGTCAATATATGATAAATAATTAGTAAATTGCCTCAAACTAAGGCGATAGTGAATTTAGTGAATAGTAGGATCTAATGGGACCAATGAGAATACAGCGGAAAATAGTAGTCAAGCAAAAGGGTCAGTATTGACTGAGGTTGCTGATATTTAATTGAGATGAAAATATTGAATGGGGAGGATTTTTTAGTAGTGAAGAGAGAGCAGAGCAGAGAGGATCTGCTGAAAATAATAAAATAAATAAAGAATTGTCATTGGGCAATTGCTCCATATTTTATTAAAAGTTTATTAAGTCGTCTTGAGGAAGATAATCTTCATATTTTCTGTCAATTGCTCAGTGGGCTTTACCCTGTGCAACCTTCTCGGTGTATTTTACCTATATTATCCAAAATTATAACAACCATATCAGATGTTTTTTTAAATAAAATTAGTGATAGGCTCAACAAAGCCTCAAATTCCTCTGCAATGAGGGGAGGAACATTAGTGAGCCCTGCCCCATTCAAAAAGATCCATAGATTTGAGCGCTTTATTTATAGAAGCCTCCACAAGTGACATCATCACATTCAATTTAACTGAAACATTTAGTGAATCCTTAGGGATTGCCCCCTGACTACCTTTGTTTTTCCATAAAACTGAAGAATTGGAAGGATAAAACTCCTCCCAGTTTCAAAGGCGTGCATGTGCCTTCAGGGCCAGTATTTATAAGGCTTCATTGTGTGAAACAATGACGGCCCAATTACCTACTCATTCTGTTTTGGGGCGGGGAAATACCCAATGGAGTTCCAATCAGATGTTAAAAGTTGGCAGGGAGAGCCTGCCCTACTGGAGATTCCTCACGGAAGAATCCAACAATTAATGACAAAATGAAGTTTTAACTACTTCAGTCATAGGTAAGCTCAGGACTTAATTGGATTAATAGAAATAGGAGCCCCAAATGCGCCTAAATCAACGGTGTATTAATAACCCATGGAAGGTTTGAAAAACAATGAACTTGAGTTTCCCCAATACCTGAGGCAGTACAATTCTTTATTGCCTCCGCCACCCTTGACAGAAAATCTTAAACACTTAAAGACCCAGTCATGATACTGAGGTAAAATCTGACGCAGCAACAAAATATCCAGAGAAGTCAAGTGAGGGCTGATTTTATTATAATTAAGAGAAGTGGTGTAAAATGGAAGCCTAAGCAACTAATCCTAAAATGGTCCAAAACCACCAAGTACCCACAGAAAATGTGGGAATCACACTGTGAAAGTAAAAAGAAAAGAATCTGACAGGCCTCCAAAATGAACAATAACACTCTGCCCAAAAGCATCAGGCTCACGGTGCACAGTTTATAACCCCATCATGAAGAGAAAATCCCAAAAAAATTCTAATGAGAACAATAGAAGGGGTGGTGACCAATAAATGGAGTGCTTTATATCACTCACGTTCCCAGTGAGGTGGTGGGGAAGCCTCACCACACAAACTGGAAATAAACCACTAATAATAAAGGCTACAGGGCACTGCAAAGGAGGATGGTGTCCAAAGGCTTCAGGGCAAGGGTTGAACAAACTCTATTAACTGAGACCTTCAGGAAGTTGGCAAAGAGTACAAAATATATATACATACTATAAATAAAATTAAAAGGGGAAACATCTATAACCAAGTTAATCAATAAAGAAGTTTGGTCATATAAATTTTTATTGATAAACAATCAAGGGATAATTTTGGTCCATTGGGCGTGGTACTGTGCTCAATTGAAGCAATAAACACAACTTTTTATCCTCCATTGTACTGTAGCTCAGATAAGCCCGCACTCAAATGATTGAGTGAAGCTAAATTTCCCAATTTAGCAATATAATAATTTGAATGGGTCTCAAAGCCCTGGACTTTAGCTAAATGTAAAGACTTGTCATTATTTTCTAGATATTTGGTGCGTTTAAACGCCTCAGATTAAAGCTCATCAAACCATTGCGCGCACCAACAGGACCTACTTGGGCATATCTTGCTTTCAACCAGCGTTGATCCAGGGTATGCTTCAGGTCAGGCAGACCTGCTGACTTTGTCTTCTTGGCCTCCCCAAGCCAGCTTTATCCTTACAATCTGTGCCCAATTATGTCATCTATCCCTTGATATCACCCTTATTGATCAGCGACTCAGCCTGATAGATTCACATTTAATTTATTTGTTGACTATTAAGCCAACAACCAAATCACTATAAACATAGTCAGAAATTTTGTCCACCAAGACATTAACTGGCATCAGGATTAGAACTAATTTTATTAATTATACTTGACTATAGGCTTATAGGAGAACATCTCTGAACAATATTTATGATTACTGATAATCTAACATCTATTATAGTTAATTGCCCACAATCCAATCAAAGTAAAGTTAAATGGATGAAGAATAGGTTTTTGTTAAAACTGGATAATGTAGGAATACTAAAATCCCAAAAATTTTCCTAAACTAAATTTCATCAGCTTTAAGGTTTCTATCTTTAGGTGTAGCTACATTTAGACTCAAATATGAATAATTTTTACAAGGTTTAGAATTTTAAAAGGCGTTGTAGCCCATATATGAGTTTTCTGGGACCAGCATTATAGTTTAAGTTAATTAAACAAACTTGATAAAGCTAGAAACTTCCTAAGCTACAGAAGCTGGTCTGATTATGCCATTACTTAATCTAGATCAGTTCTGACTATCAGTTAAGATATTTTCTGAGAGTCGCTTCTGAAGAGTGCTGATAGACCAGAAACTACATGGACCATATTACTATTTGATATCCAAGTTGGGGTATTGTTGTGCAATGCTAACATAATCATAAATCGTCCCCTACCTTAGTTCATCTACCAGGATTGAACCGTGAAGACTCTAGTCTGTAATCCATAATCTACCTGTTGCAATTCTGATAAGACTGGACGATAAGCCCTAAGTTGTTATGGCAGAATGGATAGGATCCACTGAGTTTGATACAAGTGATGATTATTCAAGTGCCTCAAGATGAGGCGTTATTGGGTTGTTGGAAAAATTGTCTCAAATTAGGTGATTGTGAAATTAACAAACGAAGAGTTGCTGAAACCAATGAGATATGGGAAGTTAAATTACTAAGCCATGGAAGCAGTAACATCTGAAGTTGCTATGATATAGGTGAGATGAGAAGATTTAGAGAAGAAGGTTGTTAGTAGTTTAGAGTAAGCGTAACAGCGAGGATCCACTGTATTAATTATATTAAATAAAAGAGGGTTGTGGGAGCGAGTGCTCCATATTTATTTTAAGTTTATTCTGTTACTTTAAGGACAATGATCATCATATCATTGGTACTAATTGCTCAGTGGGATGAACCCTGCGCAAAATCCTTTGGCATATCTCTAGAATACCGCCAATTTTATAACAATAATGTTTATTACTGGAGTCCCATTGATCAATTACAATAACAATAAAATTCCTCAGTCGCTGGCCATGTCATATCAGGCTTGCTCTGGCAAGGAGTCTTTCTGATATGCTGAAACTGTTGAATATGTGGAACTCAAGCTTGCCTTGGACGCTGTGCTCCAGTTGAATAAGGAGTTTCTGCAGGAGGTTTGTATTTATAAGCTGCCTCCATTTGATCGCAATTGGAACATTTATGGATTTTTTAAGTGATTTGAGTTTGCAGTAGAAGGAACTTCAGATAGGCATAAAGCCAAATTATTATATCCACTTTGGATGTTGGAAGCGCTGACCAAGTTACTTTTTATCTTCCCACTAGTTCTGTTACCTATAAAAAATTGAAAGAAACTGTGTTGTGATTATTCAGAGGAACTTTGAAAATAGTACAGTGGAAGGCCAAGTTCTTAACCATTAAGTTTCAGCATAATGAGACCCTCACCACATTTGCTGATTGCTTTATTGCGGAGCCCATGTGTTAATTGGGGCAGGCACTTTAACTTAATCTGATGTATGCATATGGTTGACCTCCGCTGTGAAACCATACTGTGATCTTTTCAATACCATGGTTTATATTTAGAAGTTGGCATACCTTCTCTTAAACTTGTTCTAATCCTACGCCGTCTATCCGCTACCTTCCCTCCACCAATATAGAGTGGAAACCTATCACCTCCGCTGCCAGACTTTCTTATTTGGAGGAGTTATCCCTCTCAGTTCAGCGTCCAGTTAGCAACTCCCAGCCTTATTATCACTGAACGCCTCACTTCTAACTGAGTTGCTATTAGCAGTATAACTATTGGGATGGGTCTGTTTACACCGCTCAACCCCAACCTAACTTTTGGGGTGTCCCAATTTACAACAATCATAATTGCAGATCTTACAGGGTCAATTTTTTTTTCATGCAGTCGCTCTGAGCACATGACCAGAAGTTGTCTTAATCGTCAGGTTCCTTCCCTACACAGGAGCAGTACAATCAGGGAAAAGTCAGAGCGGAGTAGAAATGGGACTCTCTACTTCCACTATTCTGATTTAAAACGTCCCACCTTAATCTATCACAGTACATCCAGTGGAAATTCCCCAGTATGACGACGCCTTTCTATAAAGGCAGCTGGTTGGGGGTGAATGTACTGACACGAGCGCAATTTATGGACATGGTGGAATCAGACCTCCAGGAGAAACCAAAGCCTTATGCCTGTCAAATGTTTGATCAACTGTCTACTGACGAACCATATCCGTTCGCTGATGCGCTTCTCTTAAAAATGGTGAATGCAGTTCTCTATGTGAACGCTGTTGTTAAAAAGTACCCTAAAGTTAAAAAAGGGTATTATGAGCTTCTTAGGAAAACAAGATTCATTGATTGTCCACGTTTTAAACAATCAGACTGTGTCTTACTCAGAGTGTACTTACTGTGATGTTATATCAAAAACCTGAGTCCATGCTATAATTGATACTGGTGCCCCAAGCAACATAGTGTCAACAAAATTGGAGGCGATTTTGGCATTATAGCCTGACGTGGAACATCATATGGTGTATGGGACTGTAGGTGGAAAGCACAGTCTCTGAAGGAGCGTACAGCGCACTACCCTAGCGGTTTGGGTCAATTGTCATTGTAGTTTCAGCTATAGTGCTACAAAATAATAACTATGACCTGTTAATTGAACCGCTTTTATGCGCCACTTTGGGCTGTTGTTGATATGACCGCGGAGACCTTTGAGATTCTGTGACAGCGGATCCCAATCTACTTCAGTTCCAGTGTAATGCCAAAGGATCAAGTGCATATGGTGATGGGGTGATTCCAGTTTGCTACCATTGATTAAAGAACAAGACTCAGGCCCTTCACCATCAGATTTATGAATATAAAGGGCTACCTCTTAAAGCTGCTGGCCCTATATCTATTCCCTCTGGACACCAAGTAATTATAAGCACCAAATTAGAGGTGGAAGTGCCTGCTGGGTTATATGGAGAGGTCATTGGGCCCTATCAACAATCACGGCTTGAGCCCCACGTGGCCTCAGGCATTATACTTCTGAGTCATGGGGAGATCAAGGTCTTAGCAGCAAATCTTCAGAATAGACCAATGCAAATCCGCTGACACCAATTAGTGGCGTATTTACATTTCTTCCCAGTTGAAGAAGTCTCCCAAGTTCATGAGTTTGGTTTTCTGGATGAGTTTGGTCTGCCATTAAAACACAGCTCCGCTTAATGGCAGTTGTACTGCGTGAAAATTTAGTGGGGTTAATGGAAGACCAGGGAGATCAAGTGGAAACCTTATTAAAAAATACTAAGAGATCTTTGCTGTTGACGATCATGATTTAGGGTGTGCGTGGGAAGTGATCTATTGAGTGGATGCTGGGGATCATCTCCCCATCAGATCTTGGACAATCCGCCAATCTTGAACAGCAGAAGAAGTTAACATGGCAGAAATTGATAAAATGCTAGAGCAAGAAATGCTTGAACGTCGAAGGGCCCATGGGCTTCCCCTTTCCTAATTGTCAAAAAGAAGTGCAGTACCAACAGGGTAGTAATAGACTACCGCAAGCTCAACAGCATTACAAAAAAGGATTCATATCCCTTGCTGCGAATTGATGATGTTTTGGACCGGTTGGGAGGAGCTCGTTACTTCTCTGCAATGGTTTGATATCTGGCTATTGGCAGATTGAGTTACCTGCAGCGGAACAAGAGAAATGCGCCATTATTACATCAAAAGGGCTTTTTCAACTGACATTTATGCCACAAGGGCTGTGTAATGCTTTGGCTACATTCCAATGAGTGATGAACATGATCCTTGGCAATTCGAAGCTGTCCTGCGTTATTGTATACCTTGATGACATCAATGTTTTTTCCCGCGCATTTTCTGAGTATCTTACCCATTTGGAAAAGGTATTCCGTCATTTGGCTGAGACCAACATCAAAAAAACCCCGGAAATGCCACTTTTTCAAGGATCAGCTAAAGTATCTCAGGTTTATAGTTGATGCAACAGGGCTACGGCTTCAACCAGCTTAGGTGGAGGCCATTTGGAAGATGAATACACCAAGCAGTAAGCGAGATATACAATTATTTTTAGGGATTGTTGGCTACTCTTGCCACTATATACCAAACTTTAGTTGTATTTGAGGTCCGCTGTTTGAGTTATTAAAAAAGCTGTCACATTCAAATGGATGTAATGCCTTCAACACTCCTTAAATACGCTTTGAACGGCGTCGATCAATGCGCCAGTACTACATTACCCAAATTTTAAAAAGGAATTTATTGTACAGATGGATGCGTCACTTTTGCTGTGGGGTCAGTTCTGTCTCAAAAAGGTTATGAAGGGGAGATGCATCTGGTAGCATACTATAGTCAAAGACTGAATAGCCATGAACGTAATTATACTGTGACCAAGCAGGAGTGCTTAGTGGTGATCTATGCTTACAAGCAATTCAAAGTATATTTGCATGGTATAAAGTTCAAAGTTGTAACAGATCATGCTTTGTTACGCTGGTTACAGAACCTTAAAGAACTGGTGGGGCGTCTAGCTCAATGGTCCCTTAAACTGCAGGCTAACAATTCTGAGATTCTTCACCAAATGGGAGTTAAACACCAAAATGCAGACTGTTTGTCAAGATTAACAACTATTGCAGTAATGTCAGATATGAGCGATATCATGTAAAATAAAATGCTTAGCAGTAAGTATGATGATGAGCCGCTGCAAGTTTTAAAGGCGTTGAATGAAATGCAACCAGATACTTTTCAGTGGAATGGTGAGTTGTATAAGCGGATTGGTGATTCAAAGGTGAACTTTCCGTGACCCTCGACATAGCCTAATATTATTATAGTGCACATAGGGCCATCAGACATGGTGGTGTGCTTTAGACAATGGGATTCTTGTGGCCTTGGTATTACTGGGAAAGCATGAACTTCAATGTGCTTCATACTATCTCTTCCTGCCACCAGTGTCAATTGGAAAATCCATTCCACAAAAGACTTTGTACAGGTTGATGAAGCCACACTTTGCTTGGCATACAGTTTCCCAGGATGTTGTTGGCCCTCTGCCAACGGGAGCTAAACAGTCCAAGTACATTTTAGTAGCAATTGATCACTTAACCCGGTGGGTTGAATCTAGGGTGATACAGAATTTAGGGGTAGTCACAGTGGCCAAATTCATAATGGGATGTATTATCCAACAGCATGGCTGTCCTCAGTTTCTTCTTACTGATAATGGAACTAACTTCACTTCCTATATCCTCTCAAAGCCAATGAGCTTATGGCCATCCGAGGAGTTTTGACAATTCCATATCATCCCAAGTCCAATGGAATGGTTGAGTGGGTCAAAGGGACTTTAGTGAACATACTCCAAAAATTAGTAGCAGATCGACCCTCATATTGGAGTTCCCTTTTGTACACCGCCATCTTTGCCTATAATATTAGTTATCATTTTGCCATGGGGGAAGAGTCCCTTTCAATTATTATAAGTCTGACATCCTGCTCTTCCAGCACTACTATAAGCCTGTGTAGAAGATACTGGTGGAATGGACCCCCAACATTATTTGACAACCCTAGATAACACAAATCAAATTGCAAATGAAGCATACTTTGTTCAGTTTATCCAAGAAGATTAAGACTCAAGCTGCTGATCAGATACAGCATAGTGGGTTAACCCAAATCAAAGATAGAGATTTGGTTCTATTCCAATTTCAACATGGGTTCAGGCAGAAGCACAAGTTGGCCAGTATCTGGATTGGGCCATTCTAAGTATTGATAAGACAGGTATAGATGCATACACTATCAAGGACCCCGCTAGTGGTTAGATCATCAAATGAGTTCATGTGAAGTTCCTCCAGGCGTATAAGCAATAGGATCCTTATTGTCCAGTCAAAGGGGGGTAATGTCACAGTTCTGATATGACTGGATGATAAGCCCTAAGTTGTTATGGCGGAATGGATAGGATCCACTGAGTTTGATACAAGTGATGATTATTCAAGTGTCTCAAGATGAGGTGATATTGGATTGTTGGGAAATTGTCTCAAACTAGGTGATTGTGAAATTAAAAAATGAAGAGTTGCTGGAACCAATGAGAATTGGCAAGTTAAATTACTAAGCCATGGAAGCAGTAACATCTGAAGTTGCATTGATATAGATGAGATATGAAGTTTGAAAAGATGAAGGTTGTTAGTAGTTTAGAGTATGTGAACAGCGCGGATCCACTGTATTAATCATATTAAATAAAAGAGGGTTGTGGGAGTGAGTGCTCCATATTTATTTGAAGTTTATTATGTTGTTTTAAGGATGATGATCATCATATCATTGGTCCTAATTGCTCAGTGGGTTGAACCCTGTGCAAAAATCCTTTGGCGTATCTTTAGGATACTGCCAAGTTTATAACACATCCATTGAGGTACCCTCCCCTTAGCCTGATACATTAGATAGAAACAAAAGTGTAGATTCTCTTTAACCAGTAACCTAAGTAACTATAGAGCATCTAATCATTATCTAGCCTAAAGATTTCTTAAACTTGCCCTAAAAGACATATGAGAATATTTATTATAACCTGATTATCTCCATCATGCTATATATGAACGTTTTCTTTTAAAATGTCCTATACATATTATTCTATTAAGGTAAGATCTCTATTAACTGTTTTTGGGCCAGGCTTTTAGTCTTATTTAGAATTTTAGGTCTTCACAAGACCTGTGTTATTTAGGCTTTTAAGCCTCATTGAGTACTATTTTTAAGTTAAGCAGTGTGGCTCACCCTTTGATTCGTTATCCACCTAGTAAACATTAGCATAATCTCTTCAATCCTCAAGCAAAAGTCTTACTATATACTATTTTTTAAATCTTTTTTACTTTGTTTATCAAACTTACCTTTAGTGTTAAATTATTATACTTTAGGCTCTAGCTATTATGAGTTTATTGGGCACAAATCTAGATGTACTTCAGCTTTTTATATAGGTGTGTCTTTTAAAGAAACTGATTGACATATATATAAATGGCAGTGTATGGTATAAGAAAATCAGAGGCAAGATTATGGAGCATCATCACAGGTGTTATAAGCTAGTATCTTTGCATAATTATATCCTTAATATATAATATTAATGATATTGACAAGTATTATTTGACATATAATGATTTATAGTAAATTAATATTTGGTTTTAGATTAACTAAGTACCTACACTATTTGCACTTATATTATTGGGATATATTTAGCCATCTTGGGGTTCATAGCATGTCATTTAGTAGCTGTAAAGCTCCTTATACAAACCAGCATATTAAAGATAAAATGATGCTAAATTACACTTATAATTAACACATAATTATTCAGTTGCAATTTTATCTTTGTCTTCACCCTGATATTTATTTTTACAAATACTGTTCACACAATTATAAAATAATCTAGATAACTTCATTTGAAAAGTAATATCATAATCTTTGATTATATAAATCAATATATATAATAAACAAATATAATCATACAAAAGGAACAATATAATACTATAACTGAGATGAGAGATATTTATATATGTCTATTCTAATATTTTAAGATTTAATCAACTGCAGAAGTAGATCAACATTCTGGATCTAACACTTTTCTTATCTACAGCAAGTGATACTAGTAAGGTAAATGACTACAATAAAATAATAGCTGGTTTTTTAGTGTTACACTTAATCTTATTTTAAGTATAAAAAAAAGTAAGAAAAAAACTGCCTTCAAAAAAGGCACTACAAAATATGAAATAATCAAGAAATTATGAATACTCAAAAAACCCTTCCAAAGTCAGCATCATATTTTAGTCTGAATTATAATAGTCATTTATAATATATATACTCACCATTGTATATTTTATTCTGCTTATAGTTTACACTTGGACCTAATCCAATATAAGCAAATTTGTATGTGTGAGCAGAATTCTATAAGTCAGGTTGGAATACAATACCAACTTCACAAATAGATTTGTTGAGTAACCACCAACCTGCCTCATTTACTTTTTTCATTTTTTATAGAGTAATCATAAGTTCTCAATTATTTCATACTTTTTAATGCCTTATTTTAATGGAGTTTCCTTTTTTCAAAATTCTTAAAGTCAGTTGTTTTTTCCAAAACAATTTTTATTGAATTTTTAAAAGTACTTCTATTTTCCCAATTTATTTTAAATAAAAAGCTAACTCTATAAATTATTTTTGAAACCTCACTATTTCTATCTAATTAATAAAACACATACATTGATGTACTGACATAAGGGGAGGATACCCCAGTGGTAGAATGGTGACCTCTACCACTGCCTCCCCAAGTTTGATTCCAGAACAGGAACTTTGGGTAGGGGACAACTATGACTGTGTTGGGTTGCAAACCAATGCCCTGAACTGAGATAGCAAATAGGAAAGGTGGTCCATGTAGTTTCTGGTCTATCATATGCCGCACATGGAGGTTTTCCAGATTATATCCACCTTTCCCATTCATTCAATTTCCACTCGATTGGTGCAGTATTGTCCCCAGGTTGGCCCACCTTGAATAAAATTTGATTACTGACATCTGAAACCTTTGAGTTTTATAGGCTCAATCTATTTAGGTGAGTGGGTTAGAATTAGCAAAAATTATCAATCCTGAAACTACTGAGCCTGATGGGTAAAATCTATTTGGGCAAGTGGGTAATGGTTGCCAAATATTAGCTAATAATTCACCAAATGCTCACCTAAAACTAGATAAAAATAAGTAATAGTTTTTATGTAAATTAAAGTAAGGATAACAAGCTCACTGGCCACTCATACTAATAGCTTTGCTGTTGCCCTTGTAGCTTGAGAGTAGCGATGGTACAGCCTATAGGCTTTCAGTGTAAGATTATCATCTGATAAACTTTAATACTGTAGCAAGGCATGGGTAATATTGCTTAAACATGTAAATTAAAAATTACTAAACTTTTTACAAATACTTAAAAAAAGCTTGAGGATATTAATATACTATTTTTTAGTACAATCATATAAATTTTAACATCAATTAAATGATCTGAAAACTTATATTTTTCTAATTTTAATTATATAGCAATTTGTCTTAGCATTTTCATATTCGTTTAATTAAATAGTTTCATAGATTATAATAAATGGTTGATAGTCTCTGTCTAAATTTTAATTCCAACAATTGGTTTTTGTTGTGTGGTGGTTCATTTTTTGGCTGATTTGATGGGCTCAATAATTTCAGGTAATTGATTAATGGTTTACTTAATTTGAAAGACTTAATTGATTAAGGCTAAGTAGTTGGAGGTTGAAATATTAGTTAAGTTTAATGGTTTCTTAGCTTATTGATGGCTATCTACCATTATAAAATCTAAATTAATTTAGAAATTATCTGATAAGCTATAAACACCATAGCAAAGCATGGGTATACCACTAAAATAAAAATAATAAAAACAATTGTATATATAATATATAGTATCTCATAACAAGTATATTAATAAAGGGAGGATACCCCAGTGGTAGAGTATGGACCCTCTACCACTGCCTCCTGAGTTCAATCCTGGTAATGGACTTTGGGTAGGGGAAAATTTTGACTGTGTTGGTTTTGTGCGCCAATGCCCCGAACTGAGATAGCAAATAGCAAAGGCGGTCCATGGAGTTCCTGGCTTATCATACGCCGCACATGGAGGTTTTCCAGGTTTTATCCTCCTTTCCCATTTTCTTCACTTCCCTAATTGGTGCGGTACTGTCCCCAAGTCAGCCCACCTCAAATAAAATTTAATTTAAATTTAAATAACAAGTATATTAATAGCTCATTCTAGTTAATATGACTGCTTTTATTGGTCAATCTATACTAAATCTAATGATTGCCATCTACAATGATTCACTTTATCAGATTTAGTTGATTTTATTCAATAAATTCAAAAGTTACTAATTACTATCTACAATAATTCATTTTATCAAATAAAGTTGATTTATTGGTCAAATTATGCAAAAAAATAGGCATCTATAATGATTTAAGCATATCATTCTATGATCTTATTCTTGCCTGGATTTTAAACATAACCCCAAGTCATATGACATATATCATGGCAAAGGTTGATTTAAAGCTATTGCTTTGCCAATGCTGGAATAGAGTTTATCCACAAATGTATTAGCCACACAATTGAAATCCATTTCTTCCAGTCCATTTTAGATTTTAAATTTTATCTTAAGTGGGCTAACCTGGGAATGATAATTTACTAATTAAAGGGAATTGAAGGAATAAGAAAGGATTCAAAACCCATAAAACCTTCATGCATGGTGTATAATAGGCTAGGAACTCCATATACTGCCTTGCTACTGCTATCTTGGTTCAAAGCTTTAGTGTACAATGCCAACACAGTTATAATTTTCCCCTACCCAAAGTTCATTTACTGGGATTAAACTTAAAGAGTCAGTGGTAGTCATCCAATACTCTACCACTAAGGTACCCACCCCTTGCTTCCGGTCCATTTTAATATACATACTAGATTACTGGCCAGATACTTGGACCAATCCTTACATTGTGGTTAGCCTGGCAGGGTGATTCCTTCCTCCACTCTAGTGCAGGTTTTTTTCAACACAGGTTCAAAACTTGTACTGGCTATAATGAACATAATTTCCCCAACTCCTCTTATCACGATTTAATTAATAATATGGATTTAAAAAAAGGAAGTTTGATTAGTTGTCATATGGGGTGGTTCCTGTTACTGCTGAATCTTAAGAAACTGGACCAATTCTTACAAAAAGTAATTTAGAATAAGTTGGAGCATCCTCTTTTTTTAATAGAAAGATCATCCAAATTAGTCCATTTGTTTAGAGTTATGAGCAAACAAACATAGAATATATATAAAAATATCAAATTAAGAAACTATCCTTTTTAACTGACTTTAAAAGCTATCAATTTTACCAGTATATATTTTCTATTTTTTTAGTTTTTTTGTGAACAACTCTGAAACTATGGGACCAAACTTGGATGTTCTTTTAAAAAAGAGGATACACCAACCTAGAATCTATTTTACTTTTGTAAGATTTTTAAAATTGCTATACTTTTTTAAAAGGAAAAACTAAAGAAAGTAAGAGGGAAGGGTAGAATACAAAAATTTCAGCTGAGATTTAAAGGTCCAGGAAGGGGAACCACTAGCTAGATAACATCTGAAACCATTGCTTATTGGTGATTATCATCACTAGCAATGGTTCTAGTGCTTATGGGCTTATAGGCCATTGAATTCTTGGTTGATTCATTGATTTGTCATGTATGATGAGCAATATGGCAGGGAAAGCCAGATGAGCGGCTTTAGAACACCTGGGGATAAGATGCAAAAACTTGGTGATCTACTGGAGCTGATCAAAGAAAATTTGAATGGTATTCAACACCAAACTTCATAGTGGGAGTGCTCATTGCTGAGACTTTTGGCAATGAGGGCTGTGTACTACCCACACACAATAATGGTAGAGGAAGTCCCACAGCTGGATTCAGGATGTTTGCATGGTCAATGCAAAAAAAGGTTTTGTGATGGGTGCAGAGCCTCTGATGACTCATTGCCTGAGAGGAGGTACCTCATCATGGACCAGTAAAGCAGAAAATGACGCACTTATAATAGTTGTGGACAGTATCTGCTTTTTGGTTTAGCGCAGATGGGGCAGTCCTTATGTGGGTAATCCAGTCCACTATGCTTACCAGACTTGAATGCAAGGTGCAGGATCCATCAGGTGACTGATCTTTGCTTCAATGTGACCAGACAGGAATTAATGTCTGAATCAAATACTTTAGTAAGTAATTAGTATCATGTCCCTTGGCCATCCAGTCATTAAGGATTTTGGTTAAATGAGTTGATTGCACCTGGGTTTCAGAGGAAGTTTGTTATATTTGACTGGGGGTTGACTTGGAACAAATTTTTGATGGCCTTACTTGCAAATTCATGTCCCATTTGATTATGCTCCTCCCAAACGTTGAGGAATTCATGGCAAAGTTATGGGATTTGACACCACTATGAATCTGGTTGGCTTAACGCTCCAAAGCTTTAAATGATCAACCTCCTAGTCACACTGCTCGTTTTCACAACTGCCAGTAGTAGGCGCTGGATTATGGGTGAGCATTCTGGGGTGAGTCACCATCCACTCATGCAGTGAACATGAGGAGACTGGCTCCTGAAGGCCTTGGGCTCTTGCCCAGTTGACATTCCATGTAAAAGTATGGCAGCACATGTGCACCTGCACTATTTGGAGGAAGGAATTGGACCAATCTGCCAGGCTGGGACTCAAAATCAAGCATGCCCATAACCCTTCATTCTTCAGTATGAACGGGATGTCAAGAGCAATTGGCGCTGCTTTTACTTTGAATTAGAGGAAGGTGTGAAACAACGTCTTGATTTTCTTCTCCAGGTTTGGATTCATTAGCCACACATGAGTGATGTTAACTTTTTGGCGGATATGGCCTATTTCCGCTGTACAAATTGTGCAGGGTATAGCCTACTGAGCAACGGCCAAACAATATGGAGATTGTTGACCTTGATTAAATTTTTAAGTATATATAAATATGAGGCAATCGCCCCAATGTCACTAGTATTTATTTTAATACAATTTAACCGCAGACCCTCTCTGCGTATGTTTCCTACTTCCTCCTACTCACTTCTTCTTTCTTCTTCCAACAACCTCCTCCTCTTCTCTCTCTCACTCAACCTTTAACCCTCAGTATTCCTCAACGGATTCAACACATTTTGCTTAGTAATTCTCAATTTGCTATCAATGTAGAATTCGTTTGACCCTCGAGGCTTCAACGGAATCTCCTCAATTACTGAACCCTAAATTGATTCAATCAATTCCCCTAGCATTGCTCTAACCTATTACTCATCCTCAGAGCTTGCTTTGCATTCAATTAACGATTCACCAGAATACTAGCTTATCACCCAGTCATATTGAAATCTCAACATTACCCCCCTTGACTGGATGATAAGCGCTTATTTATTGTAGGCCTGAAGGAACTTCGCGTGTACTCAGTTAATTATCTGACCACTCACGGGTGCCTTAATGGTGTATGCATCAGCCCCAGTCTTCTCGATGATCTCAAATGGTCCACTCCATATGCTGGCGATCTCGTTTCTTCTTTCAAACACATGTTGGTCATGAAACAGGACCAATTCTCCTACCCCAAACTGCGGAAGACCGCTGCGTCTAAATTGATCAGCCTCATGATCCCTAATCGTCTTGGCAAGACTAGTGGAATATGCCTTGGTTTGGAGTTTTATTCAACGCATTTGTTAAGGTAGACAAATAGCGGTGAGGTTTGACTCCGCCAGTGTCCTCCACACAGGAGTAAAGCAATGCAGGCAGCGCTGGATGTCGTCAATAGAGCAGTTGAAATGGACTCTTACCAGTTGCTGAGTGGTAGCTGATATTGTATGTGAAGATAGCAGTGGATAAAAGGGTGCTCCAGTCTAAAGGCTGCTCATTTATGAGCTTGCGTAGAATATTTACCAAGGTCCCATTGACCCATTCCACCATACCGTTAGATTCAGGGTGGTAGGGGGTAGTTAAAACCCCGCGGATTGCCATGAGCTCGTTTAACTTGGCCAATATATGTGATGTGAAAATGGTTCCATTGTCTGTTAAGATATATTGCGGACAACCATGGCGCTGTATAACACACTTTAGGATGAACTTGGCGGTAGTGACAGCCCCCAAATCCTTGATAGCCCTTGCTTCCATCCATCTTGTCAAATGGTCAATGGCAACTATTATATATTTGGAGCAGTTTGCGCCAGTCAGCAGAGGCCCCACCACATCTAATGAAACTGTATGCCATGCAAACCGAGGCTTAACTAACTGGTAGGTGGTTTTTCGGTGGAATGGTTTCTTCACCTGGCACTGATGGCAACAACCAACTGTCTCAAGCACATCATAGTACATACTCTCCCAATAGTAGTGGGGTCGCAATAACTCCAGCATCTTTTTCAACCCTCCATGACCTACTGCTTTATGGGCATCCATAATAATTGCAGGCCTGGCAGAGGGTTTTGGGAAACTCAGCATCGCGTCCCCCATCCGCTTATATAGCTCCCTATTGTGCAAGAAAGTATACTGCCTAAGCCCATCCAACACTTTGATCACAGGTGGCAGCTCGTTGTGATTTTTGCCCACAATCATCTTTTCATGCATGATGTCCACCACATCCGCTGTAATGGCAACTGTGAGTAATTGGGAAAGACAATCCGCATCCTGATGCTTTGCCCCTGGCCAATGCATAATCTCGAAATTGTATGCTTGGAGCTTTAAAGCCCATCACGTGAGCCGCCCTTCAGGTTCCCGCAGATTCTGTAGCCAGCGCAAAGAGGCATGATTTATTACCACTTTGAATTTTACCCCATGGAGGTAGACCTGGAATTGTTTATATGCATAGATTACCGCTAAACACTCCCACTTGGTCATGGTGTAATTCTGTTCAGGGCCAGTTAAACTGCGGCTGCAATAGGCAAAGGGGTGCTACACACCGTCATCATCTTTTTGAGACAACACAGTCCCTACAGCGGAAAGTGAGGCATCCATTTGCACAATAAACTCTCTTTCAAAATTGGGGTACTGCAAAACAGGCGCACTAGCCAACGCAATTCTTAATACATCAAAAGTGGTTTGACATTGATCCGTCCAGGTGAAGGCAGCATTCTTCTTAAGTAGCTCAAAGAGTGGAGCCCCAATACAGCTGAAGTTTGGAATGAACCTCCAGTAGTAACCAACCATCCCCAAAAACACCTGGACATCCCGCTTATTGCTTGGCTGAGTCATCTTGCGGATGGCTTTCACCTTAGCTGTCTGAGGACTAAGCCCAT
The DNA here is from genome assembly GCA_022478985.1 of Massospora cicadina. Lineage (NCBI taxonomy): Eukaryota > Fungi > Entomophthoromycota > Entomophthoromycetes > Entomophthorales > Entomophthoraceae > Massospora > Massospora cicadina. The sequence continues at coordinate 78,133 of JAKSZP010013510.1, forward strand.
TGGACTCTATCATGAATCCAAGGTAATCTAATTGTTCTAAAAAAGTGGCACTTTTGGGGCTTACTTTTGATGTTAGCATCAGCAAAGCAGCGGAACACTTGCTCCAAGTGTCCAAGATGCTCCGTGAATGTCTGAGAAAACACGTTGATATCATCAAGTAAGACAAGAACGCACGACAGCCTTAAGTCATCCAAAATAGTATCCATAGCCCGCTGGAACATAGTGGGGGCATTACATAAACCCTGTGGCATACGTGTAGGCTGGAACAATCCCTTTGAGGTAATTATAGTGCACTTTTCTTGTTCTGCCGCTGGCAACTCGATCTTCCAGTACCCCAATATTAAGTCCATAGCAGAGAAATACTTGGCCCCACCTAGCTGATCTAAAGTGTCATCAATTTGCAGAAGCAGGTATGAATCTTTTTTCGTAATGCTGTTAAGCTTTCAATAATTGATTATTACTCAATTGGAGCCATCTTTCTTTTTGACAATTAGCACCGGAGATGCCCAGGGACTTTTTGACAGCTCCAACGTTCCCTGTTCCCCCAAGGTATCTATTTCTGCAGATACAACTTCTTCTGCTGCCTTCAAGCAATGGATAGGTTGTGACCTGATAGGGGGTGGTCTCCCGTGTCCACCTGATGCACAACACCGCGAGCACAACCCAAGTCAGGATCATCAGTTGCAAAAATGCTGTGGTACTTCTTAAACAGATCCATCACCCTATCCTTCTGATTTTCCAATAGACCAATTAGCGCCCCCTGGAACCACAGTCATTATGCTGAAGGGGGTTTTTAGAGGCAAGCTGAGATCTTCCCATGAACCAAAGTCGTGTACCTGGTGGACCTCATCAATAGGGATCAGGTGCAGGTAAGCCACCACTTGGTGCCACCAAACCTTCATCACCTCCTTCTTCAGATTCGCTACCAACACCTTCACTTCCCCCTGCCCTGGTAACAGTAACCCAGGAGCCACATGTGGTTTTAGCCGCGATTGATGATAAGGCCCCACAACCTCTCCATACCAAACTTCCAGAATATCAATTTAAGCTCTGTCCCAAATATGACCTGATGCCCCAAAGGGATAGTCCAAGCATTCACAGCTTGCAGCAGAATCCCTTTGTACTCATAAATCTGGTTTGAAAGTGTTCAGGTCTTCTGCTTCATACGTCAATATTTTACAGGAATCACACCATCACTATAAGTAAGATTGATTTTCCCAGAGCAGATTGGGTCCTCTGGAACTCCGCTAGAAGTAAATAGATAGGGATCTTTTGTCCCAATATACTGATGGTTTTGTCCGCCATACTAACCACAGTCCCAAAGTGCCGCATAAATGCAGCCCCAATAAACATGCATAATGGTCATTAGGCAACACCACAGCTGGAGCGGATACACCGGCTGAACTGAACCTCAAAGGCAATGAGTTATATGCGCCTTCTGACATGGTAAATGGGCCCCCGCAGTTCCATATACTACTCAGCGGTCCACATTTGGTTTCATCGGAAGCTTAGCCACAAGTTTGGTGGATATTATATTGACAGGAGCGCCTGTATCAATGATCGCCCAAATTTTGGTATTCTGTACAAATATGTCGCAGTAAGTGCATTCTGAATAAGAAGAACCCTTGGTGTTCGATACACATACATTCAAGGGCGTTTGATTACCTAGAAAAGTGTACACACCAGCCCCAACATGAGGATACTCTTGAGCAATCTTTTCTGCAGGAACCTCCACATCCACTCCTTCCAAAGCTGCTACATATGTGGAGGGTTCACCATCAATTGTACCATTCTGCTTAAGGATTTGCCAGGCGTACGGTTATTACACGTTTTGGAGGAGCCCATGTCCACATTATTGGGATCTTTACCTTGGCTTGAGGCCAAAAGGTGGTAAGGGATCTGTTGGTATAGTAAATCCTCAGAGTGTGCCCTGGAGGTGAACCAAAGTGATTCATGATGAGCTTCATGGACAATTACAATTGAATTAGTGGAAGTAAAGCATCCCATCTCTATTCCGCTCGCCCTTTTCCCTGTTCATATGGGACAATGGATACTGTGTGGACCCTTGGTTTGGCCCAACAACTAACCGCATAATGACCTGTTTGGCCACATGAGAAAAAAGCATTTGGGACCGGCACTCGTCTTGAAACCACCCCAGAAGATCTAGGTCTACTATTGAACCACTATTTATTATGGGCCCAAGGATAAGCAGTTTGATCATAATAGGGACGTAGAGGACTCGCCCATGAGTTAAGTGGCCAAGGAGGACCCACCGATTACCCCCATATTGGTGGAATCCTTCAATTAGCAGAATATCCGTGTCAGATACAGGATCTTTCCGCTCCACATTGGGAGCACTAAAAGTGGCAGATAAATGGCATAAAGGATGGATGATTTTGAGTAACCCCACATCCTCTTGAAGAATGTACGCCATAGCATTATGCAATTTGCGGTAGGGCTTGAGAGCTGCCATCATCACTATGCCCACCTCCTCATTGGATAAGACATTGGCACCCAACAACAATGAGCCTCATTAGTGAATCTCTCCGCAAACTGTGTTAAAGACTCATTTTTTGAAAAGATATTGTTAAAAAGTCTGCCTTGCGTTGAGCCATTTTTGCTTTGCCCCCAAACAGGCTAATTACAGTCTCCTTCACCTCTTGGTAAGCTACAGTACTGTCTGTAAGATCACAAGTAACTTGATCAGCACTTGGAACATCCAACGTAGATAACGATAGTTTAGCTTTTTGATCAGAAGCCCCCTCTATGGCAAACTCAAACTGCTTGAAAAACCAATGTATGTTACCATCACGGTTAAAGGAGGGCAGCCTGTCACTGCAAATTTCCTTTTCCTTAATGACCTTGTCTAATTTATACTCTGCACAGTCTAGCTGCTCCGTCGTGCTGCTCAAAAGGTTGGAAAGTTGGTTGGCATGTTCACCTACCAGAAGCAGTTGGCGGAAGGCATGGTTGAGCTGCTCAGTAATAATCTTATTCTCCTGGAACAGCACTTTTTGCGCCTGAAGTAAGGTATCCAAAGCAAGCTTCAGTTCCCCATAGTGAGCTATTTCAACCACCGGGGGTAGTACTCCATCAAAGAGAGCTGGTTGCGCCATAAGTACCATTGATGAAGTTGTAATTAGTTGATAAATGGCCCCCTGTAGTGAGCACCACTGTTAACTTTTTGGTGGATATGGCCCATTTCCGCTGAACAAATTTGCACAGGGTTTAGCCCACTGAACAACGGCCAAACAATATGAAGATTGTTGACCTTGATTAAATGTAATAATTATATATATATATAAATATGAGGCAATCGCCCCAATGTCACTAGTATTTATTTTAATACAATTTAACCGCAGACCCTCTCTGCGTATGTTTCCTACTTCCTCCTACTCACTTCTTCTTTCTTCTTCCAACAACCTCCTCCTCTTCTATCTCTTTCTAAACCTTTGACCCTCAGTATTCCTCAACGGATTCAACACATTTTGCTTAGTAATTCTCAATTTGTTATCAATGTAGAATTTGTTTGACCTCCGAGGCTTCAACAGAATCTCCTCAATTACTGAACCCTAAATTGATTAAATCAATTCCCCTAGCATTGCTCTAACCTATTACTCATCCTCAGAGCTTGCTTTGCATTCAATTAACGATTCACTGGAACACTAGCTTATTGCCCAGTCATATTGAAATCTCAACAGGTGATGTAACAGAGTTTGGTGATGAAAATGTTGATGGCCAGCACTTTTTCCTCAAGGTTGAGGCGCACACATTTCCAGCAGGTCCTATGATTCAAAAGACTCAACAGTACCTCCTTCTACGTTTCAAGTGCTGTTGGACCCTTATAATTAAATACTTTTGTAAGGGTTGGTCCAGTATTTGAACAGTACTTTAGTATGTATATTAAATAGGACTGGAAGTGTAAGATTTTAGTTATGTGACTCATAAATCACTATATAAACTTAGTTTTAATATTGACAAAGTGATAGCTTTGAATCAACTTCTGACTTGATAAATATTCTATAGTTGAGGGGTATGTTCAAAATCCAGGCAAGTATGTGATCATAGGGTGTTGTGCTTAAATTATTATAAATACTTATCATCTTTGCATAATTTGAACAATAAATCAACTTGATTTGGTAGATTGAATTATGTAGATAATAATTGGTAAATTTATCATATATTGACTAATAAAACTGACTAATTTAATGAAATAAATTATTCCTATGACAATCAGTAAATTTAGTATAAATTGGCCAATAAAATTAGCTAAACTTACTAAAATTAATTATTATAGATGACGATCAGTAAACTTAGTATAGATTGACCAATAAAGTCAACTTAATTTAAAAAAAAATTAGTATATTTATTTATGAGATATTATATATAATATATATACAATCATTTTTATTTTTCTTTAAAAATTGTGAGGATATAAAATTGGTATACATAAATATTGGTTTCTAAAATAAAATTTGGGAAAACCCTACTCAAAAATATAATAATTTTCGGGAAAAAAACTGGGGTAAAAAAAAAAAATTGGGAAAAAACTACATTTGAAAATGGGAAAAAAAAACCTCCTAGAAATGCACTAAAAAGTATGAAATAATTAATAAAATATACTAAAAATGTATGAAGTAATTGATAAAAATATTAGGAAAAAAGAACCAACTTCAAAAATGCACTAGATGTTGAAACAATTAATAAAAACGTACTAAAAAAGTATGAAATAATTAACAAAGGTGTGAATAATCAATAAAACCTTTTTGAAGTTGGCACCATATTCCAAACTGACTTAGAAATTTGCTCACAAATACAAATTTGAGCTTATATTGGATTAGGTCCAAATATGAACTGTAAGCAACTAAGAACACAGTGTTTGGGTTCTCTTTAACCGCTCAAAGTCACTTTTGAGCGATTTTAAATTTAAGTTAATTTATCCACAGCCATCTGCCCAAACCTATTCTTTGATGTCCTTGGCTCTGCCGCCTGCCACCCCAGTGTGGGGCAGCAGTGCACCCCCACCTAGCATTTTCCGCCCTGCAGGCAAGCGCGTTCGGACAGGTTCAAACAGCCCGCCCACTGCTTCCAACCGTTTTGTCCCCCCACGAGACCTAGCACTCCACCTGGCGCGCATCCACCCTTCTCGCCCCCATCCTCTCGCCCTCCCTCGCTCTGCTATTCGCTATTGCCTCAGAGTGGACTATGGACGTTTGTTCCCATATGCCGATAAGGCAATTATTGACCTAGCCACTACAGCCTTTGCGCCAGCTGGCTTTATAGACTTCCGCCCTTTTAAGGGCTACTTTGACGTTGGGTTCCAATCTGAGGAGGATGCTGAAGCGGCAGCACAAACTCCTCTAATTTATAAAAAAAACCCCATTCCCACAACCCGTACTCGCCTCCCTTCAGACACCATGCTAGTGGTATCCTTTGCAAATCTCCCATCCCACCTTCCACCCCAGGTTTTGTATGACCAGTTGGTCGCGGGGCTCATGGCTTATGGCACTCAGCCCAACCTCATCTTTGCCATTCCTTCTGGTGCAGAACGCCTTGCTGCTCCTCGTGCAACAGCCACCATCATACCACACCACCCTACCATAGCCCAACAAATCCCACCCCGCGCTAGTGTGGCTGCAGCACCTGATCATTTCTTTTGGGCTCGGGTCAATAATGGTAGGCAGATTTGTTCCCTCTGCTTTGGCCTCAACCATGCAAAAAGAGCATGCCCTAAGGCCAAATCTGCTGATGCAGCTTCTGAGCCCCCTCTGGAGGTTCAGTATGGGGCGCTTTGCTGCCCCCTCCCACCCTCCAATCTCGTTCAGTGGGCCCACATGGAAAATCAGCCCCACCCAAAACCTCCATCCTCACTCTCCCACCTAAATCTACGCCAGCCAATCAGAGCAATGCTTGGACCAACATCCGTACCCAAGCAGCTGCCCATTTGCCCAATCCTACCCACTCAAATTAAAATGCCACTATTCCAGTGAACCAAAATCCATGGGATCTATTGGCTGAAACTGACGAATCAGGTAATGTCCTCATTAGTAAGCATACAGGTCAACCTCTCTGCCATGGCGATTATGGTCGGGCAGAATTTTTCCTTCCCAACTTTGATGAAACCCCTACCCCTCGCCATTTTGCTCCTCTACCCAATACAACCCCCTTCCAAAGTGACCACCAGCTCGCCTTAGCTGCGGTGGCCTCTCCTCATTGCCCAAAACTACGCACCGCGGTGGCCCAGTCAGTGGCTCAGCTCCAGCATGGCCTGCCCACCATCTTCTTCCTCCCTGACTTCCCTGAATCTCCCTGCAGTGACATCTAAAAATTATTTGATGATGCTGAAATTGCTGTTATGAATGTCGCAACACTTGCTTCATTCAACCCCTCAGCCAAAATCACCCGCCACAGTATCTCCTTTTCACCCAACTTCCTGAAGCCCGCAAAGAAGCTGAAGTTCTCCTCGCAGCTTTTGTTGAGACACTTTCCCGTCATTATCTTGATGCAGAAGTGGAAAACTCCTACTACGCTGACCTCAGCCCCCACTATGCAGATGCCCCAACGCCCTGGCTCTCTGCTCTGATCTGGTACTGCAACCAACACCCCTTGATTGAGGCGGGTCTTTCTGAAAACCAACCCCCGACCCCTCCTCACCCTCTGCCATGGTGGGTTAAGCAGTTTCTGCTTCCCACCTGGTTAGTAGTTTGTTTTGCCATTTTGAGTGTTGTGATTGGTACTGTCCATCCCCTGGTTGGCGTACCTCGAATAAATCAAAGAACACAGTGTTTGGAGATCAATGTATCCCCCATTAGGTTGGGACCACCTAGTGCTAAAAAAAGAACTCACAGGGCTGAGTATATATATGGGTGCTTCTTGTTCAAAAAATTTATTCAGGAGACTGCATGAGATACAGACTTAAGTTATTCAAAAATAAATAATTCACTGTATCAGCAATCTAGTTATACTGCCCCACATGGGGCTCCAGTATTTATAAGCAAAATTCTATAACTTAGTTTGGAATATGGCGCTGACTTTGAATAGGTTTATGTCAATTATTCATACTTTTTATCAAATATTTTATACTTTTTAGTGCATTTATCAAAGTTGTTTCTTTTTTGACATGATATATGTCCTATGGCTGGGGGTAAGTTCAAAGTATGAGATCATAGTGTGACAAGCTTAAATGATTATGGGTGTGGATAGTTTTTGCATAGGTTGGCCAATAAAATCAACTAAATCTAAAAATGATTTATTTTAGATGATGATCAGTAAATTAAGCATAGAGTGACCAATAAAATCAACTAGATCTAAAATAAATTATGGTAGATGGCAATCAGTAAATTTACTATAGATTGACCAAATAAATCAACCAAGTAAATAAAATGAGGAAATAGATATTTGAAAGTTTACCATATAATTGACCAATAAAATCAACTAAGTAATAAAAATAAAATAAGTAAAAACCGCCAACCTTATACCTGAAACATTGAACTACTCAAGTTAACTGAGCAATTATATATATATATATACTATAGAATATTTGTGTCAAGTTTGTCTGGAATTGGTAAATAGTCTAGGAGTAGGTGTTGAAATAAACATGCATTTATAATGATTTATTTAAAAGATGATTTCCTAAACCACTACAACTAAAATGTTACCTAGTTAGATATAAGTTAAATAGCTTTAAATCAATCTATCAGCTACTTGCCTGCTGTCATATAAGTTTAGTTAGACTAATCCAATTGTTACTAAAGTAATCTAATCATCTCAGGTAATATTCTTTTAAAAGTTAGATGAAAAAATACAATGATAGTACTCTATTATAACAGTAGATAAAATGTTAAACATTTCCTAATAACCTTCAGCCATAAGGCATAAATCATGCACTTAAGTTTTTTACCATAAGGTGAAACTTGAATTATTTTTCCCAAAAAACTTGTATTTATATAGATAGATAAAAGCCATGGAGTGTTTTATACTATCCAATGACACTACCACATATACTTGGTTAATGTAATCTGTCAACTCACGTGAATATTTATTGGGTGAATGATATGAGGATGAAAGCTATTGTTTTGATGGTGTCGGACATTCTCCTTCTTGACTTAAGAAAAAGAATGTTGGAGGTATTAGTGCTCCCAAATCTGCTACCATGATTGGCCCATCAACTGCCCAATTTTCAAATAAAATTGTGGATATCAACAATATGAGTACCCACAGTGAAAAGACCTTGGCGGATTCTCAGTGGAATCCTAACTATCATAAAAATATGGCTTATGATAAAAAAATGGCTTAAAAAGGTAATAAACAATAATAGGATTACTCTGACCTCTCAGCTGAATTTGGGGTGTTTGTCACCACACGGGTTTGATCACCTCCAAGGTGAGAAGATTTTACCCATCGATGATTGGGTGCAAATCAACCAATCATTACCACTCAGATCTGAACCCTCCTGAGGTGAGAAGATTTTACCCATTGATGATTGGGTACAAATTAACCAATCATTACCACATGAGTCTGACCACTGCCAAGGTGAGAAGATTTTATTCAATGATGATAGGGTGCAATTTAACCAATCATTACCACCTGACTCTGACTGCTATCGAGGTGCAAAGATTTTACTCATCGATTATTAGGTATGAATTAACCAATCATTACCACATGAGTCTGACCACTGCCAGGTGTGAAGATTTTACTTGATGATGATAGGGTAAAAATTAACCAATCATTACCACACAAGTCTGACCACCACTGAGGTGAGAAGATTTTACTTGATGGTGATTGGATACAATTCATCAAATTGTTACCACATGGGTCAGTTTTGCCTCAAAATATTTATCTTTGATCTGATAGGCCAAAAGCCTATATTTTCTAATTTAGATGACTCAGCTTTATATACTTTTTCCTTGAATACCCATGGTCTCAAAATCTAAAACTAGTTTAAATATGAAAAACTAGTATCAAGAAAAGGACCTTCTTTGGGTTTGCCCTGCTTAAACAATAAAAAACTTAAAAAAACTTAACAAAGCGCTATTTGTTACTTTTATTATAAAGTAAAATTCTCACTTTAAACAAAATATTTGTGGCATCTGTCAGCAGATCCCACAAACTGGTGCTCACTACAGGGGTTTACTCTGAATACTTTGATAAGTATTAAAGTAATGGAGAGTGTCACCTGTTGGGTGCAAAATGGGGAAGGGACTGAAGACAATGATCGAATGGATAGTCCTACCGCTTTGATATTTGGAGAAGAAGAACAATTTGAATGCATATTAATACCTGAGTCTCGTCACATCACCTGGCCAGCTACTGAAGCCGTGAGAGACCTTACTCATGGTATCCTTAACCCTGGTGACATTGCATTTTGCAAACGAGCGTTGTTGGTAGAGGAACACCACTTGTTCCTCTATGAGACTAGTGTCCTCCCAGAGACCTATGGTCAGTTTACAAATTTGACAACCTACGTGTGCAAGTTTGCTCACCCTGCCTTGGTCCATATGATGCATCTCTTAGCTGTCCATAATGAAGAGCTTCATCAACACCTAGATACCCATGCAGCTCTGAATTTAGCCTATGATAAGTTGTATCAACTGACCTCTGAACATCTTGGAGCAGTTAGATCTGGTGTGGAAGCTAATCGCAACTTCATCATACAGCTGCATGACTGACTTACAACTATGGACACTGGGAATGTAAAGTATGTTGAGGAGGCCATGAAGATATTCCAGGATGAACTGAACGTTTCCTCCGCTAGCACCTGCTCATTGTAGGAGGAGTTTGCTAAAGAACTTGAAAAGCAAAATGAGCAAACACATTGGGATTTTTCAGCCCCCAACTCCGTCCTTCAAGAGAAATATGAACAGCGTGTGGCTGTGGTGGAGCAACAGTTAATTCAGGCCTTTTCACATGTTGATGAGCTTGAACGTCGTCTGTTGCTTGAACCATCTAACGCCACCACCACCCTCGCGGCCAAGGTTGTTCAGCTAGAAAAGGAGCTAGCTCTCAAAGCTTTGTTTGAAAATACCAAATATTTGGCACATCGCCTGACTGAATGCGAAATTGAAGCAAAAGGGATAAAAGCTTTACTGGAAAGCCCTGTGCTGTTGTAGGAAGTATATAGTCAACTAATGCAGGTCGAGTGGAAGTATGAGCAGATTAAGGAGGGGGTACAAGGCCCCAGCTCCCACTCTCGTGACGATGAAGGTGTAAAAAAATGAAAGAAGAGCTGAAGAACCGCGTGAAAGCTGTGGAAACTGCTCAATTAAACCTAAGCTCAATGGTGTCACAACTCCATTTTCAAGTCAATGCAATGGAGAGCCGAGTGGAAGATCTTGAAACTCATAAATCAGGGACCAAAGCTCAACTGAAACTATGTGAATCTGGGCCCCTAGAAGCCCTCTCTAAAATGGAAACCCGGCTTGAAGCCATGCATGACCAGTTCAATCGCCTTTCATGGACCTTTGATCAGTTAAGCTACCGCTCTGAAACATTGAAAGCAGAAGCTCCAGCTATTCATACCCTTACTGGGAATGACTATATTTCATTCAAACCAACGTTTAAAGACAAGTTTATCCCCAGTGAGGGTAGCATTGCTTCATTTTTATACATTTATGAAGCAGATATGGAAGGGGCGACTTGTAACGCACTGGCTCCTTCCAATGAGCCGCGAATGAGTTGGGCAACAGGATCCATGTTAAAGACCATAGGGCTGACAGGACTCCTGATACTACTCTCCTGGTGCGCGCTACAAGATTGGACAAGCACCCCCTGGAAGAAAGTTGCAAGTATACTTAACCCCAGCAACATGCCTTGACTCCAAGACAAGGTATAGAGAGAGGCAATAGCCCTCCCAAGCTCACTCTCAAAGTCCATTCTTGTCAATTTAAGCCAAATATGGCTGCAGTTAGGCAATATCTTTAAAATAAACCCAAATTATAAAAATATGAATTTTAGGTTCTTTTATTTAATATTTAGCCAAGTTGATAGAAAACAGAACTGAGAAGCCTCCAGCTCCCAGTTCCTTCCCTATATACACATGCTAAAAGCTAAAATAAAATATAATATAAGCTTATGGTGCCATTGCCAACTTGAATGATGTTTGGTTTAAACTTTACAGCAGGATCGCGGAATCGTTACTCAATGGTTCCATGCCAGTTCTGATCCTCAACAGTTCCGCGCCAGTTCCATTTTGAATCCCAATCAAACCGCGAAACTCCCAAGCACCCATTTCATTCCATTCTTGATTCGAATCCAAATCGAATCTCAAAACTACCCATTTTACTCGTTTTCTGTTTTGTTCCGACTTGGACGCCCATCTTGCTCCTTGGCCTACTCCAAGCTCCGGCCCCTTAGGCATCTTTGCCAGAACCAACGCCCCCTCCTCCTACATACATACAGACACAGCCTGCCCTGTCTTACCAAAGATCAGGGCAATGTGATGCTGAGGATAGACCTCAACCGTCACATCACCCCCCCTAGACAGGAAGAACTCTTGGATTTTCTCAGGACATCAGGCACAATCCCTAGCTGACTGTCATGTGGACTCCTCAATAGGATGACCCACCCAACGTACCAAGAATGAACGACGTCCTCGCACCACTTTGGTTTCAAGAATCTCCTCAACTTCATACTCTTCAGCTCCTCCTCCAGCTGGAAATAAAGGAGAAGCCCTTTCAGGTGGCTGGCCAAAAAATGGCTTGAGCTGCGATACATGCAACACCGGATGGGCTCTTGACCCTTCTGGGAGCTTCAGCTCAAATGCCACCTCGTTCACCGCCCTCACTATCTGATATGGGCCCAATGCCACCGGCCCCAATTTCCAGCTCCTTGCAGGCAAGGCATAGTTCCAAGCATTCACCAAGACCCAATCGCCTCTCTTGAAAGCTCTACCTTCAGATCTATGCTGGTACGCCTTCCTCTTCTGAGCTGTGACCGCCACCACCAAATTCTTCTTCAGGAGCTCCAGGGTGTCCCGGGTATCTCATGACAGCTCATCTGCCGCTGGATTCTGACCTTGCTCCCTGGGCCCCATACCCTCTGGGTGTTGGCCATGATTTGCGAAAAATGGGGTCATACCCGTGGATGAATGCTTATGATTGTTATAAGCAAATTGAGCCAGCTTCACCCAATATACCCAGTCATCCTGCCACCCTGAGACATAGCACCTCAAATATTGCTCCAATATTTGATTTACTCTCTCAGTTTGGCCATCTGACTGAGGATGGTATGCTGACGAATGGCAAGCCTTGATCTTTAGATTCCCCAACATGTGGAGCCAAAATTTAGATGTAAATTGCGGACCACGATCTGACACAATCTCTTCAGGCACCCCATGTCTGGAGAAAACCTCAATTACAAAAATCTGTCCTGCCAACTTTGCAGAAATGGTTGACTGACAAGGGAAAAACTCTTCATATTTAGTCAGGCGATCCACCACCACCATCAAGGCATCCATCCCCTGTGACTTGGGCAGTC
>JAKSZP010013511.1:0-90382 GCA_022478985.1 Massospora cicadina
GAACCCCCATCAATAGCGCACGATATTTGTTCAACTGGTTTAAAGATCAAATTAAAACTGTTAAGCGATCCAGCCAATATATCATTCTTCATGCTTTTACAGCCATTCAATTTTGGGCATCAGCTAGATTGCTGGCTGAATTAGATCTGGCCAATTTCAGTTTGGTAATCTCAGCACAGATTTCACTAATTCCTCACAACAGTTCTACTGAGGTAAGTGTGGGTATTGGGGGTGGGATCCGAAGCAGATGAGCTGTTACCCATCGCTCATCTACTATGTGAGCGAGGTCGCCCTGGGTGATGAGAGGTACCGCCATCCTCTTCAGTGTCTTTTTATTTGGGAATGGGAAGATGACCCTATTGAGAGCTAAAGAATGTTCCCCAAGACTTACATTACCCTTTCCTTTTTCCAAAGGAATGGCACCCCCACCAGGAAATTGCGCCAGAGCCACATTCTTGTGTGCTTTATGTAGCTTGATAGCCATAATTGTCACGATTTTCTGAGGAGGGCGGGGGGACTCAGGGTGGGATGCGTGGAAGGCTTCGACCAGGGCCATGCAATTCACACAATCGCGCGCTTTGACCCAACTATTTTCATAGGCCAGGTAACCTTTCCAGGCCATGAGATATTGGACTGAACGTCGCGACTTGCGAGATGCCAAGATAGCCTTTACCTCAGCTTCTTCCTCATTATTGATGACGATTGGTTCTGGGTCCGTAAGAATTACACCCTTGAAGGGTGACAATCGGGAAACATGGAAGACTGGGCTCTGCTTCCAATGTGCAGGAAGCTTTGGGCGGAACGCCCCATTACCCAATACTTCCTCCACTAAGTGAAGACCCAAACGCTTACTGGCGAACTTGTGGGAAGGGGTTTGAATTTGCAAATGACTGGTATCAGGCATGATTTAGGAACCCACTGTAAAGTCATGACCCAGAAGGCGCTTACAGTCTGCGAATTGCTTATAGCTGTTGATGGCTTTGGTGAGGGTTTCCTGCACTAAGACTTGAGTTGATTAAATATGGGATGTATGTTCTGCAGCCGCTTAAACCTCAGGACACAAGCATGCCCCGACTCAAAACAATGGGTTATAGCCCAACGTTGCTTCATATGGTAAAAACACCATGGATGTATGGATCCCATTATTATATGCAAATTAAGTGAGAGGCAAGGCACTGGACCAAGTATCCTGCGCTGCTGTGGCATAGCAACGCAGGTACTGTTTGAGGACTTGATTAACCCGCTCGGTCTGACTATCAGACTGGGGGTGATATGCCATAAATTGAAAGGGGGTTATCTTCAGGATCAATAGGAGTTCACTCCAAAAGCGTGCAGTAAACTGAGTACCCTGGTCACTAACGATTTCCTGGGGAATACCGAACATTGAAAACACATGTTGTACAAAAAGACAGGCAGTTTCTTTTGACGTGATTGCAGAAGTTCAAGAGATAAAAAGGGAAAATTTTGTAAAGTGATCCATCACTACCATCACCGCTGAGGTCCATGGACCTTCCGCCTGCTGTAAAGGGTGTAGGAGGCCATTCTTACTGGAGCGATCTGACTTGGCTTTAGCGCAAGTAACACAATCAGCAATCCAAGCCGGAACCTCTTTGGTCAGTCCTGCCCTATTGAAGGTTCGCTTGATCAGATCAATGCATTTCTTGTACCAGGATGTCCAACCGTAGGGGATCATGGTGTGCGCGGAAGACTTTTGGGTGGAAGGAGGGGGGAAACCACACACAAGAATGGAAGTAAATGAGCCCCTCTTCTAAGGAGTATAGGGAGTGTTTGGGACTCGAGTGAATCAACTGCTTGACCAACTCCACGCCCTCAGGGCAGGCCGTTTGACCAGCTAACATCTGGGCCAATAATGGATTGTCGGGAGACAACACAGCAGAGGAAACAATGGAGGGAACAATCAACAGAATCTGATTAGCAGGGATCACAGTAACGAGATCCACTTCCTCAGGTTCCAAGGGACAGTGAGCAGGGCTACGGCTTAGGAAGTCAAGAAGTACATTGAGCGCACCTTTGACAAATTCATATTTGAAGTTGAAACTGCACAGGTCCCTATAGGTTCAGGCCTTCTGGTGCGCTAATTTTTGGGGTTTGCAGAAATACAAGAGAGCCTGGTGATCCGTGCAAACTGTTAGCTCATGACGAGCACCCTGTAACAGGTATCGCCAATGAGTTAAAGCCCATGCAACAGCCGCCAGTTCCTTATTGTAAATGGCCCAACATTGCTCCGTAGTAGTGAATTTTTGGGAAAAATAAGCGACCAGATGTTCAAGACCATCGTGGTCCTGAAGCAGCACCGCGCCCACTGCTACTGATGAAGCATCACATGTGACAATATATGGCTTGGTGGGATTGGCATGTTTCAAAATGGGAGGAGACATGGAACACCTCCTTGATCAATTTGAACGCCTGCTGGCATTTGGGGGTCCAACAAAACGGTACATTTTTCCCAGTGAGGGGATGGAGCAGAGCGGCCAACTGGGAAAGTGCGAGGAAAATTATTTAAAAAATGATAGTTCTCAAGAAACTCCAAAGTTGCTTCTATGTAGTCAGAGTTGGCCATTCTCAGATTGCATCTAATTTGTTGGGAGGGATAGCGACACCTTCTTTGGGAACCAGGTTTCTGAGAAATGTGACCATTTCCTTACAAAACTCGCACTTGGAAGCTTTGAGGAACAGCCCTGCTTTATGAAAAGTGACCACCACCACTTCCAAGTCGATAACATGTTGTTATAGAGTTGAGGAATGAACTAGGATATCATTGATGTATGCAATATCTCAAGAGAACCGGAGATCCCCTAACGCGTTGTCAATCATTCGTTGAAATGTAGTGGGAGCGTTTTTCAACCCAAAGGGCATTACGCGAAATTGAAAAATGCCTCGCCTCATTCAGATTGCAGTCAACCATTCCTGTCCCTCAATCACCCGAATTTGGTTGAAAGCGTTCACCAGATCCAGTTTTGAAAACACACAGGATATGGCAATTGCATGACTGATTGTCTGCTTTAAAGGCAATGGGTAGGGATCTGTAACTGTCATTTTGTTCAGGTGACCATAATCTATGCAAGGATGGAGTGATCCATCCAATTTTCTTGCAAAGACAATAGGGGAGGCGACGGGGGAGGTTTCTTTGAACAACCAACCTTTTTTAACATATCGTCCAACCAGGTATTGAGTGCAACCTCTTCCTCCGCTGTATGAGGATACAACGGGCAGTTAATGTTCACCAATTCCATGGTTGTCCGAAATCCACAATTGTACCTAGTATGTTTGGCAGTTGGTCCGCTTTTTCCATGTTGAAGTTTCCCCAATATTACTTTAAGCTTTTAGGAAAATAGGCTGGAATTTCCGCAGAAGTAACTTAGGCTTTGATAGAGCTGGTTCCTTGTATTTTTTTGAGGGTGTTGAACAAAGGAACTCTCCCTATGAATCATCATTGGTAAACGACAAAGTATTAGACTCTAAATGAATCTTCACATGTTGTCGACGCCACCATCCCACACCTAAGATCACTGGGAATACCAAGTTTGGCATGGCCAAAAAATGATCGCAGAAGTTATATTGGTGGATTGAGAAGTGTATCAGCTGGTGAACAACATATGAAGAATGGTAAGCAGAAGAGGCCACCATTACTGAGGAACCCACATCCATTTCCAAATGTTAATTGCTGTGCCAACTCAACGCTCATGAAGTTATCCGCTGCTCCGGTATCCACCAGAGTTCTGAAGGAGACATGATGTGGACCAATACTGATTTTCATAGGGATAAGGAAATAAGTGGAATTCTGTTTATTGGGAGATTTGACCAACTCATGGACAACTGAAGAAATAACGGGTATGTTGGGACCAGGGTCAGGGTTCTTAGCTGGGGCGAAAATTGGAAGTACAAGTGTGGAAATCATTTCTTGTGTCTGGGTTTGAACAGAATCATTCATAGTTAACTTCTGAAACGCCAACTTGGACTCGGGGGTTATGGCAGGGTTAAGACCCATTTCAACTGCTATTCTGGTATCAGTTGCACCATCTACATCTTTGTTAGGAAATCCTATCATAAAGTTCCCCTTTTGATATGGGGAAACGTGATGAGGTAATGCTTTGATAGTAGTTGCGGTGGCACATATTTGATTTACTGATTCCTGGGTGGTAGACCAGGCCATGTGATGAGCGGAAAACAAATCCAAGCTCACTTTTAAACTGCCTGAAGCATATCGATAGATAGGCCTGATGCAGAAGCCAGCTCACGAAAGGTAGAAATCAGAGAAGCCAAACTAGGGGCTTTGGCCATGGTTATGAGTAGTCTGAATAAGTGGTCTGATTGGGACACATGGGGTTTTAAAGCGGCCGATACAACACCCACCAGGGGAATGGAGTCTCCTTCTTGTGAGGAAGAATGCAAAAGGCTTCTCACCCAATGGCGGGCATCTCCGTCCATGGCGTCTAACAACTCGAGACCTTGTTGGGCATGAGATATCGCAGAAGCGTTACTGAGTGTAGTTGTCATCTGCATTTGTAGTTTGGCAAGAGCGTCAAGAGCCTGATTGGCGATCTCTTGGGAGGGGATACTTGATCCTTTTCCTGGGCCAGAGGAAGTAAGAGAAGATGCAGTCTGCACATCTTGGGTGGCTTGAAGAAAGTTTCCCAAAATAAAGAGGATGCTTCTCTAAAGTCAGAAAATGACCAAACAAACAACACACAACTGATTGTACGTTCATCTGGTAGAGGGTAACCACTGCAGCGCCCAATTTTAAAACCAAGGCGGAAGTGGCTGGAAGTAATGGTTGATCGATTATGACATGGAAATGGCAGAAGAAGTTTAGACCAGCCTGCCAGTTGGGATGTGTGAACACCCAAAAAGCAAGCCAGAAATCCAGAGGCATTGCTGACCATATGACTTGATATGGAGCCGGGAAATATGATACCATGAAGTGGTGGTGTAACAACAGGGTAAGGAGTATCCCTAACGGCAAACCACACTGAACCCATTCCCAACTCAGTGGTTCTAACTGCAGTAAGTGGGATTACTGGGACAGTCTCAATGAGATTTTTGGCTTTAGAGGCCAACTCATCAGGGGCAATAAAGATATGGATTCTCTTTATCCATTGTTGTACATAGGGCCATAAGATCCCCGTGTATTGTTGTCAGAAAATTTATAAGAGCAGGGTTGTAAAACCAAAAGTGTTAGGCTCGCTGGGCCCAATTGGCGATAGAGGGAGCCATGGTGACCAAAAGTACTGTAAAGCCCACCCAGAGTGCGGGGTGATGGACCACCAGGGAAATGCCATCTGGGATGTGGTCATAATGGAAAATAAAGAAATTTTACTTTTTTGGCAAAATTCTCTTTGGAAAGGAAAGTAAGAAAATTGACCAACAATTTTCTCAGTGCCATGAAACTGATTAAGTAGTCATCAATTGGGTAGTGACAGGATGGGGTTGGGGCCCACAAATTTGACCTAACTGGTGAATTGTTTGGGAATAGGGGGGTATATTCTTTGGAAACTGAAATTGCAAAATTTGGTGGCAGGCTGAGTCTCTGTTGGTTTGACCTCAAACGTCCAAACCAGGGCTCAACTACGTTTCTTTTGATTAGCATGATGGCATTTGGCCTGACAGGCGACAGGAATCCCCCAAGGCCATACCTTATATGGACAGGTCCATTTGGTTGGGAACAGGTTTGGGATGGCCAACCCACCCGCGCTCAGTCATTTAACTGTTCGTTCAGTCAACAACAGCACTTCGGGTGTAACGCCTGAATTACTATCTTAGGCTTTGAACTCCTGTCAATAGAAACTGATATTTGTTCAACTGGTTTGGAGATTGAATTGGAACCATCAGGCGATCCAGCTGATATCTCATTCTTCATGCTTTTACAGCCATTTGTATTTTGGGCATCAGCCAGATTGCCAGCCAAATTAGATCTGGCCAATTTCAGTTTGGTAATCTCAGCACAGATTTCACTAATTCCCCACAACAGTTCTGCCAAGGTAAGTGTGGGTATTGGGGGTGGGATCCAGAGCGGACGAGCTGTTACCCTTCGCTCATCTACTACATGAGCAAGGTCATTTTGAGTGATGAGAGGTACCACCATCCTATTCGGTGTCTTTTTAAATGGGAACAGGAAGATGACCCAATTGAAAGCCAAAGGATGTTCCCCGAGACTTACAAAACCTAGAAATAGGTCTCAGTTGTATCAATTCAAGGAATGAACTGAGATGAAAATTAGTCTGTTGAAATTGAATGCTCAAATGTGGCCAGGAGATTCCCTAAAGGTATAAATACCAGTGCCTGGCCTAATGAATAATTATCTAATAAATATCATCTAATAGAGGTATATTTTGCTTTTTCCTGGTTTTTATCCGAATCCTTTCTTTGGTGAGTGTCAACAAAATTGAAGTGCCAAACCCACACCTTGTAACTTTGCCTGCCTCAGAAAAAGTTACCAATTATGAAGGGAAAATTAAGCCCAATATAGACCAGAAGAGTCGGCTATTTAAACATGCCTAGTGAGTTTCCAAACGGTTAAAGTACTGTAATTCACTGGCAAAATTGAGGATCAATTGGCCAGACTTCTTCCCAATTAAGAGCGCAGGATCTTAATTATCAAGCAAGCAATCCTCAGAATTTAACAACTGGTGCTCACCCAAAATTGATGACTTTTTTGAAATGGATCTACACAACCAATTCCTGGCAAATTCAGTTAGATGGGAAAGTGACAATGAAATGGAAACTATTGACAAGAAAATCTTAGTTTACCTTAATACCAGCCACCAAGGCTTTGATGTGGGTACCTCCTACTACTTGGATCTTATCACAGTGGCAGGATCTCATGTAGATACAACAAGCCTGATTGAACTTACATCTGAAAGCGTAAAAGCTATGCTGGAAACTCTATATCAGGGTCTTAGAATTAGTACTTCACAAATCGATCCCTCATTTGGCCTGTTCTATTACCTTAAGGACCAGGCGCTCAAGATGGAAATATACATGAATGCTGCGATGCAACCATGGAATCTCTTGCCAAACATCTCACAGAGAGTCAAGCAACTAACGAATTCCTGGTGAACTTTGTTCAACCCTCAATCAAGCATACACAGAGAATCCTTGCTAGACAAAATCTGGAACTCATGGAAGACACAGTGTGCAAGGGGAGAAACAATCTTCCCAAAATGCTCTAGTGGAAAAGCCAAATTTCAGTTTTACTGAAGTCTGAAAAGCAACTGTGGATAATACAGGACTTGCCAATGAAGCTCATGGGAGATTAAACACCCTCAAGGAGCCTCTAAATGAAGGAGTCCTGAAGATAGCCACAGATGTTCTTGCTCACCATGGGCTATCGCATGAATGGGTACAAACATGAAAATCACTGTAAAAACTGGAAACTCATTCTTATCCTATTATCTCAGTCATTAAGACTCGCCATACATGCCAATTTGGGCTGAAGAAATCACTCAGAGTTATGTACAATAACCAATGACTTCAAGAATTATATTTTGCTGAGCTGGATACAGTAACCAAAAACATCATAGACCTTGCAGCAAAACCAGAAGTCCTAATAGGGATGTGGAGGATTCCCAGATCAAAAAGGAATTCTCAAAAATTTGTACTGTGGTGTCAAGATTGCAGGCCAAAAATAATGAAATTACTTGGGAGAATTGGGAACTCAGAATATAATTATGAACTGCAAACTCCCTAGTAGACAATATGGCCAGAGATATTAAAAGCATAACGTCCAATCAAGCTTTATTTTAAATGAAGTATGAAGACCTTTAAAAGAATTTGAATCCCTCAAAAAAACAAAGCTGCCAGTGTTCACCCAGCCTTAAAAAAGAGAAATAGGAAATAGCTCTTCTCATTTGGCCAAAAACAGTTTGGAAAAACAACTAAGAACTGAGTTCAAGCATCAGAATCCAGTAGTTCAGAGCAATATCTTAAAATAGATTCATTGGAAATTGGCATGAATGTAAAAACTGATACTTTGAACATTTATACTATGCCTATAGTTCTGGCATCAATCCTGACTCCAGATACTCACCAACGGGAAAGGGGGCCAATTATGATTGATGATACATCAAGACGTTCAAGAAGAAGTACAACCACTATTCCCAAAACAGGGAGAGATAACTTTAAGCCTATGAATATACCAAAGTTTGATAAGGATGGAACATTCACTCTTTCCTCAAGCTAGATAGAAAATCAATGTGGGGAGCATCAAACCATGCAAAAGGATCAACACTGATCAACTCACTTGATGCCCATAGCTGTGACCTTGTTATGCCCTATTTGGGCGACGATTGTTGGGCATTTGCCCTCCAGGCTTCATGATAAGAATGTTTCAGGGCAAAATCGTCAAAAAGGAGAAATGTCAGACATTTACAAGTCCCCAGTAATAGTGAGATCAATTTAAATTGTAAATGATGATTTTGTCAGCCAAAATACTCTGGCTGATCCTTGGTGGAACCTCACAAATCAGGGAAACACTATTATGATGACTAACTGGGCAAATAGTGCCAAGTTGGGAAATCAAATTTCCCTGACTCCATGGGTAAACCTGGGGAGTCCATCAAAGGTTTCTCGCACAGGCATAACTAATTCAAAGCCAGCACCAAAGCATGAAACACCCTTTTATACTTTTCTTGGGAGTCCTCCAGGGTGCTTAAATTTCTCTAAGGGGATTGCTAAAATTTATAAAACATTACCCCACAGGTATGTATTGCAAACGATTGAGTTCCCATCAGTCATTCAGCCATAGTGAAGCATGTTTTTGAGCTTTGATAGGCTAAATTCCCATACTGCTAAATTTAGAAATTCTAAAGCTATATGAACGTTGAGCCTCAACGTTTTAGATACCTTTATCAACTTAGTAAGTGAATTCTCTATTTTACCCCCGCTTGGCATCTAATAAAAAACTAAAAATTCAAACCTTTTAATTCTCTATTTTCTATTATTTCCCTATCAGTGGTAAGAAAAGCCTCTGATTTACATTGTTAGATTCAAGGCAGAAAGCACCAGCGAGCCTTTTTCCAAGCAAAAATACAACTATGATTGGTCCTATATGGATGCTAACATTGCAGTTACAAAAAAGTTTGGATTTCCTGTAAAATTATAAGCCTGAAAAAATGAATTTCTTAATGTTTAATTCAGCAGAATGTGACTATTAAGGCTTTGCAGACAGATTTTTCCATGAAGCACAAGTTCTGCGTGGGTGCAATGCAATAGATAAGTTTGACGCTAAGATTGCAATGGAAAATGCAGTTATGGCCTTCCCTGAACCTAACAAAGTCATGAAACCTGCATTCAAAAGAAGCTTGGAAATCCAAGAGCTTACCAATTACTTGGGAAGCTGTTCCCATAACTTCAATACCCCTAATCGGGCCAAATATTAACAAAGTTCCGATTTTCAGGCCCAAAAAGCAACACTATGTCTGACTAGGGGAAAATTTATGAACTACAAACCAAAAAATCGAGCAAAAGCAGAAAAAAGGGCTGATTATATGCCACAACTGTGGTCAAAAGGAACATTTTGCTAGCCAATGCTACAGATAGTCTGACAAAAGTATGAGGTTCATCGTTGCTCTAGAAATTAACAGTGACAGCTAGGTGGGGAAAGAGCAGGTGGAGTAGAGGTGGAATGCTCTAACTCCACCAATGTTTAAACCATTCCACCTAGCCCTGGTGAGCTATTCAGGGCTAAAGATGTTGCTGAAAATAACCTCAACTATATTATGACTAATGGTATCATGATGGTCACTACTCAGACTATGGAAAAAACAACTAAACCCTTGAAAACTACCAAATAAGCCTGAGTAGAGGTATAAAAACCTTACGCAAAACAGATTATTGATCAGGGTTTAGACCTCCAACCTGGATGTTCAACCAACCTACCTAAGATTAACAACGTACAAAAAGCCATTCCCATAAAAGACCTTAGCAGATAACTTTCTCAGATACATGCTCAAGTCTGAAATCACACCTGGAATTGGGCAGCAGTCACAGTATTCACACAATAAATACCTCTGAAAACTTCTCCAAATGTTTTTTATCTATTTTATTTTATTTAAATGAGGTAAGCCAACTAGGGTATGGACATTACAAAAGCTCAAAGTAAAAAAAATTTACCAAACAAAATAAACAAACCGCCCAAAATGAGCGGACAATACACAAAATGTGAACACAACCATATGGGACAGCGGAAAATGCTTATCCCATCATGGTGGAAGGGGAGGGGGGATCAGGGGGCTCATCCTTGGCATTGTCTTCACCCCAAAGCATGACATGGGTGTAAGTCCAGGGGAACGCCCCCTGTGCGTGGATTGGGCAATCTTCCCGTTTTCAAATAAAAATGGTCCAAAGAGGGTGTTTACCCCTCGTCACCCAGGGTGACCTTGCCCACATGGTAGACGAGTGCTGGGCAACAGCTCTCCCTCTTCAGATTTTTATTCCAGTACCCACGCTCACCTCAGCTGAACTTGTCCGCCAGATTAAGGAAATCTGTAACAAGATCATCGAATTGAAGTTGATTGGTCTGAAATTTGATGGTAATCAAGCCTGATGATCGGAAACCACATAGTTAAAAAGGGACAAAGATCGAATTATTGGCCAGAATTGCTGATGGTTTTGATTCATCCAGCAGTGCGATTGCTGAAGTTAACCCCCCCCTTAAAATTGTTGGGGATGATCTCCGATGTGCAGATAATATCATCAGAAACCATCAACAACAGTTCAAAACCCCTATCTGACAAATTGGGTGTTGCGGCCAATGTAACTCTTTTGGCTGAACAAATGGCCTAGCAACCAGGCACAGGTGGGTTAGGAATCCCAAACCCATTACCAACCAATTGGGACCGCCCCTATGTGGGGTGGCCCTGGGGAATTCCCATTGCTTGCTGGGCCAGATGCCATCATGCTAACTGATTGAAATGCTTTTGAGCCTTGGTTCAGGAGTTCAAGGTCAAACCAACAGCAACTCAGCCTGCCGTTGAATCCTTCAATGTCAGTTCCCATTGAGATTATCTGCCCCTTTTTCTGAAAAATTCACCGGTTAGGTCGAGCTTGAGGGACCCAATCCCTGCTTGTTCCCACATCAATCAAACACTATTTAATCAGTTTCGTTGCACTGATAAAATTGTTGGTCAATTTTCTTCATTTTCCTTTTAATAATTTTCTGCTGCAAAAACTATCAATTTTCACTTTTCCTAATATCCTTCTGGCTGTAGTCCTAATGGTATTACCCTGGTGGCCTGTTAGTTTCTATACCAGATGGGCTTTACCAGTTATGATGATTACTATGACTCCCACCATTATCAACTGGATTCTGTGAGCCAGACACTTCTGGAAAACTCAACCCCTTTATTTAACTATCCACCATCAATATACTGGGACCTTGTGGCCATACATCCACCTAATCCAAGCAAGGATCCGCCCCCTTGTCTCCTCAGTTGAATTGAATTCTCCCACCGGCGACCTTGTAGAAATTATCCCAATGGTACAATCCCCTGCAACAAGACCCCAGTGTCTGGGTTTGTCTCCATTTGGTTCATTTTTGGGTTGCTATTCACAGTTGCCCTACACCAATGAGGTATCTTTTCCCAATTTTTGGCTCCATACAACGTCATATGTGCAGCAATGCCTCTGGCATCCTGGCTTGCTTTTTAGGTGCTCACGCATCCTGACTGGAAAGCCAGTCTAAACTTCTTCTGCCGTTTTATGACAATGGGCTACAGTGGATAGCAAAGGTTTTGAGGCATCAGCGGGATGCAGAGTAAATTCTTTGATGATCAGGTGGAAGAAAAACAGCGTTTGACCATAATAGAGATTATAATTGATCAAAGCTGTTTCAGCTTTCATGTGTGCGTTGGGGAGATTTACAAGTATGGTTTATTAGTGTGGGTAATCTTGGTTTATGATTCTGCGCTACCACTGCCACGTGCTGGATGGCGTCATTTACAGCTTTGTGATATTCAATCAACATATTCTTTTGGATAATATTGATGGTGGAGGGAGTAATGGGAGGAGAGATTCCTCCTGTGAGCATCGCCACTGATTTGGTGACAGCTTTGTGGAGAGGACAACAATCTGGCTTAGCAGTTGCTTCAACAGCCAGCTGGTTCGCTGCAGAATTTTTTGGCGTTTTTCTGGTGGATGAATAAACAAAGGGGTAGCTTAGCGTCATGGTCAGCATACACTAACCGCTCGAGTTGTATAGTGGAGTCTTAAATAATATTACCAGCCTCATCAATTTCAGCCAATAGATCCCAAGGATTTTTGTTGAATTGAATTGAGGAATCGGCATATGCCTGAGGTTTGGTTGGTTCATTGGAGGATGCATGGGAGCAAACTGGGGGCCAAGCCAGTGCTTGATTGGAGGGAGCATTTGTGGCACTGGGGTGAGGAGAAGGCTGATTGGTGGCTGCAGGCGTGGCTGCAGCAACAGGCTTTGGGGGAGGGGAAGGTAGGTTTGTACCCTATACCAAAACTTGTGTGGGGTGGATGGAAGATTGGAAGCTGGTAGATGAAAAATCAGAGCCATCGGAAGCAGATAAGCAAGGGCACTTACATTTCAAGTGGTCCAACTCAAAACAGGATGAAAAGATCATCCACCCGCCCTTGACATAGGCCTAGAACGTATGGTCTGGGGCAGAAGGAATGACAGAGTGAGGGGAATTGACAAGGCAATTTTACTAATTTCAGGGCTGATTGTGGCATATGCCTAAGGCCCAGCGTGTCATGGAAACGGCAGAAGACTAGACTGGCCTGAAAGTCGGGATGTCTGAACACCCAAAAAGAAAGCCAGAATGCCAGAGGCATTGCCAACCATATGACTTGATATGGAGCCAGGAGATGTGATACCACAAAGTGGTGGTGTAACAACAGGGTAAGGAGTGTCCCAACGGCAAACCACACTGAACCCATTCCCAACTCAGTGGTTCTAATTGCAGGAGGTGGGATTACTGGGACAGTCTCGACGAGATTCTTGGCTCAAGATACCAACTCATCGGGGGTGATAGGGAGATGGATTCTCTCAATCCATTGCTGTACATAGGGCCATAAGATCCCCGTGTATTGTTGTCAGAAATTCATAGGAGTGGGGTTGTAAGACTAAAAGTTTCAGACTCGCTGGGCCCAATCAACAATAGAGGGAGTCATGGTGACCAAAAAAATTGGTAAAGCCCACTCAGAGTGCAGGGAGATGGACCACCAGGGAAATGCCATCTGGGATGTGGTCAGAACGGAAAATAAAGAGAATTTGATTTTTTTTGGCAAAAATTTATTGGGAAAGGAAACTAAGAAAATTGACCAACAATTTTCTCAGTGCCATGCAACTGATAAATAGTGGTCATTTGGGTAGTGACAGGATGGGGTCAGGGCCCACAAATTTGACCTAACTGGCGAATTGTTCAGGAATGGGGAGGTTTATTCTTTGAAAACCAACATTGCAAAATTTGGTGGCAGGCTGAGTCTCTGTTGGTTTGACCTCAAACGTCCAAACCAGGGCTCAACTACATTTCCAATGATTAGCATGATGGCGTTTGGCCCAACGGGTGACGGGAATCTCCCAAGGCCATACCTTATAGGGACAGGTCCATTTGGTTGGGAATGAGTTTGGGACAGCCAACCCGCCCGCGCTTGGTCATTTAACCATTCATTCAGTCAACAGCAGCACATCAGGCGCAATTCCCGAATTACTATCTGAGGGCTTCAAACCCCCATTGATAGCGCCCAAAATTTGTTCAACTGGTTTGGAGATAGAATTGGAACTTTCATACGATCTTGCTGATTTCTCATTCTTCATGCTTTTATAGGCATTTAAATTTTGGGCATCAGCCAGATTGCCAGCCAAATTAGATCTGGCCAATTTCAGTTTGGTAATCTCAGCACAGATATTACTAATTCTCCACAACAGTTCTGCTGAGGTAAGTGTGGGTATTGGGGGTGGGATCTGGATCGGACGAGCTGTTACCCATTGCTCATCTACTATATGAGCGAGGTCGCCCTGAGTGATGAGAGGTACCGCCATCCTCTTCAGTGTCTTTTTATTTGGGAATGGGAAAATGACCCAATCGAGAGCCAAAGGACATTCCCCAAGACTTACACAGCGAGATGTGTGGTCCCATTTGGGACCACATATTGTAAGATGGGGTTGGAGCCATAGTCTTCCAAACTATCCATCAGCTCTTGGTGTAGCATCACATGGGGGAGGTGGATGGACAAACCAGCGAACTGAACCACCAACGTGGTATCTGCTGGGATCCAAGTCTGAATTGTGAGGAGAGGGGTACCCTAAAAAACCAGGGGCACAGTTGCCGCAGTTGCAGCGTCAGCTTCACAGTTGAAGCTGAGATTAAAATACCCCTTATAGGGGCAGAAATCAATAAAACCGGTGGGAATTATCACCGCCTGAGCCACTTAAATAAAGTTTTGGTTTTAGTAAGGGAAAAGTTTCCCATAATTGACTCTAAGGCCAAAATACATGTTGCTCTGGGGGAGCACCAGGGGCACCAAGGCACCACTTGAGTATGAGCGAGGTGGACGTTGAGATCCTTGGAAGGAATGAATACCACATTGCTTGGTATGATTGGGTGAGCCAGTATGAGTGCATTATCCGCTGGATGGAAAATGATGGGGGAGTTTTTCCGCTTCCCACACTGGAGCAGCTGACAGGAAATCCAAGGACATCAGAGCAAAACTATGGCAGGCGATCAAAATCTGCTTTTTTTGTAAGATTTGCTCATTAAGTTATGCCAAGCGGAAAGAGAGTTTTTTTAAAACTACTCTGAATGTACTTCTGTGGATATAGCAGTAAACAAGGTGCAAGTTCAGGCCATCATTGATAGTGGTGCTCCTATCAATATAGTCAGCAAAAAGTTGTATAAATGAACTGTAAATTGCGCCCAATATTGCCCACTGTCAGAAATATGGTACATCTGGAGCACATACAACTCAATATTTGGGCGCATACAGTACCTTACCTCTCAGATTCGGATCTATTGTAGTAACAGCACCTGCTATAGTGTTGCCAAAGATTAACTGATATCCTATTTGGGATTGATTTCTAAGGAGATGTGTAGTTTTTAACAATCATAAGGATGATACTCTCATTATTCTTGGCTATGCTATTCCGCTTTACTATAACTGGGATAGGGAAGTTGAGAAAAAGAAATCCAGCCTATTCATAAATTTGGCCTACAAAGATAAAGTAGTCCTTATTGAGTATGTCAAAGCACGATCAAAGATAAAAGCACTACCCACTTAGATCAATGAGTCAAATGGCATTCCACTTAGGTCAAATCAGCATATTACTATACCCTCCAGAGATCAAGTAATCGTCCTGACTGGACTAACAATTAATACCCAGAAGGACTTTATGGTGAAGAATATTGACCATAATCTAAATTTTGATTTGAGCAAACATTGCCCTGGTATTATTATTAATGGTCATAAAGAAATACACACCTTATGTGCAAACCTGCAATATCGTCCCATATCCATAAAGTGACATCAAACAATAATATTTCTGAATATGTTCCCTACCTCAAAAAATTACACATTCCACTAGTTTGGAACTTTTGTCAAATTAGGGTCCCCAATAAGAACCTACTCAGCATCAATAATGTTGTCCCTATGGCTGATTTAAGCAACCTGACCAACTCTGAGAAAAGCCAAGCTCAGGTGTTATTCTCTAAATATTGGGAAATATTTGTACAAGATGATTTTGACTTGAGATGTGCTAAGTGTTTCACCCTCAATATAGATACCTGGGATCATAAATCAATTTGATTACACCCGATTAGATGCTCAAAATCATCAGAAGAAGCTGTATCCAAGGATAATGAGGAACTCCTCTAATGTGACATGTTAGTGCCTTCAAAAGTCCTTGGGTGGAACAATTTAATATTGAAGAAAAAGGATTGAAGCACACTTTCTTTCCACTTGGCATAACTTTCTGAGCCAAATTACACAAATTTATAAAACAAATCTAATTCTCCCATAGTAGTTTCGCTCCAATGTCCTCAGATTCTCCGCTGGCTGCTCCAGCGTGGGCAGCGGCGAAACTCCCCCTGCCATTTTCCGTCCAGCAGGAAAACGTGCTGGGACTGGTTCACCCAGTCATTCCAAACCCATGGGACAATTCATTCCGCCCAAGGACCTGGATGCCCGCCTTGCTCATACCCAAGCGGTACCACGCTGCCCCCTAGTGCTCCCCTGGAGCAATATGCGCTACGGCCTATGGGTCAAATTTGGGAAACTATTCCCATATCACGACCAAGACATTATCAAAATGACACAGGCGGTGATGATACACACCAGATTTATCAATTTCCGCCCCTACAAGGGGTATTTTGACCTTGGCTTCACCTGTGAAGCTGACGCTGCCACTGCAGCAACTGTGCCCCTGGTATTCCAGGGCACCTCTCTCCCCACAACTCAGACCCAGCTCCCAGAAGACACCACTTTGGTGGTCCAGTTTGCTGGCCTGCCCACCCACCTCCCCCCTGAAGTGCTCCACCAGAAGCTGATGGATGGTTTGGCAGCCTATGGATCCAACCCCATCTTACATTTTTTGGTACTAAATGGGGCCACACGACTTGCTGGGCCTCAGGCATATGCCATGATAAGCCCTGAATTTAGTAAAATTGCGGTGGCAATTCTGCTGCTCACCATTATTCCCTCAGCGCCTGACCATCCATTTTGGGCCCGCGTCAAGAGTGGGCGGATGATCTGTCCATCATGTTTTGAGTTAGACCACTCAAAATGCAAGTGCCCCTACTCAACCATTTCAGATGGATTGGATGACTCATCCGCTGACCTCCAATCTGACGCTCACCCTGTAAAATTTCGGGTATGGGGCACAATCCTACCTCCTCCACCCCCAAAGCCTGTTGCTGCAGCTACTCCTGCAGCCACCAATCAGCCTCCTCCCCACCCCAATGCCATAATTAATTCCTCCAATCAAACATCAGATTGGATCTCAGTTCAATCCCATGCTTCTGCAAATAAATCGAACAAACCTCAATTGTACGCTGATTCCCCAATCCAATTCAATTAAAACCCATGGGAATTATTGGATAAAATTGACAAATCTGGTAACGTCATTGAAGAACCATCGCTGCAAGTCAAGAGGCTCTGTAACTCAGAATGGGATACAAATTTCCCACCTTGGAAATATGCCCCACAACCTAACGCCAAACCGTTCTACAGAGACCACCAGCTTGCAGTAGAAGCAGCCGCCACACCTGATTGCTGTCCGCTCTGCAAAGCTGCCACCTAATCTGTGGCTGCACTCACAGGAGGAATTCCACCTCCCGTTATCCCCAAAGATCTTACTACACAAAGTAAGATCAATATAATACTTTACACAAAAACGTCACTGAAGCCATTCAGAACGTGATAACAGTAGCACGGAATCTGAAAGCAAAAATAACCTGAACCAACATTGCCACGTTCGTTAAACTCCCAGACGCCCTCCTCAAAGCTGAAGACGCTTAGGCCAAATACATCGTTGGCATTATGATGGCTGACAAACTATTTGGAAGTTCCAGTCATCAAGGATATCAAACCCCCATACTGATGATGCCTCCACACCCCTACTATCTGCCTTAACACGCACACTACTCTGGGATGAGATGGATTCGGCTGAAGATGAGCCCCCCAATCCCCCTCCCCATCCACCATGAAGGGATAGAGGTATTTGCTGCCCACCTGGTTGGATATTTTGTTAGGTATGATTCAATTGATCTATCCATTTTGGACGTTTTGTCTGAATCGTTATTTTTATTATGATTTTAGTTTTAGTTTGGTAATGTCTGTCCCCTGGTCAGCTTACTCGGTTAAATAAAAAGGATGGAAGCAACTGAAAAGTCATTGATTATTGGAAGTTAAACAACATCACAAAGATGGACTCATACCCTCTGCCATGAATCAATGATGCCTTAGATAGGTTAGGGGGCGCGAAGTTCTTCTTGGCAATGGACCTTATCAGTGGGTATTAGAAAATAGATCTATCCCAAAGAGGAGCACAAGAAATGTGCAATTATAACCCAAAGAGACCTATTTCAGCCAACGAGAATGCCTCAAGGGCTCTTCAATGCCCCGGCTACCTTCCAAAGGGCTATGCACACAATTCTGGGGGATTTGAAGTTATCATGTGTACTAGTGTACCTTGATATCAACGTTTTCGGCCACACTTTTGATGATCACCTGGAACACTTAGAGGAGGTTTTCATAAGTCTAGCAGCTGCAAACAAAAAAAAGCATAGAAAGTTCCAGTTCTTCAAAGATCAGCTGGAATATCTCAGATTTGTAATTGACAAGGTGAGCCTTTGGCCCCAACCCTCTAAACTGGATGCCATCTCCAAAATGAAACAGCCCAAATCCAAGCGCAATATCCAAGTATTTCTAGGCATGATCAGATACTATCGCCAATTTATCACCAACTTTGCACAACTTGGGGAGCCACCTTTCTATTTACTTAAGGATAGGGTCCTATTTGACTGGACTCCATCTTTTAAGTTTGCATTTAACCAACTCCAATCATCCCTATTGGACACGCCTGTTCTTCACTACCAAGACTTTTATTATGAATTTATTGTCCAAACTGATTCATCCCTAACAGCAGTGGGGGCCGTGTTATACCAAGTTGGGGAAGATGGTGAAGAACATCCAGTTGCCTTCTCTAGTCAGACCTTAAATGTTCATGAGAGGAATTACACAGTGACAGATTGAGAATTCTTAGCCATCATATATGCTTGCAAGAAATTTTGGGTCTACCTTTATGGCACTTATTTTAAAGTTATGACTAACCATGCTTCCCTAAGATGGCTGAACAACTTAAGAGAGCCTGAGGACCAATTAGCCCGCTGGGCATTAAGCTCCAAGCTTATGACTACACAATTGAGCATCAAGCTGGGGAAAAACATCAAAATGCTGTTTCCCTATCCTGACTACCCACCATTGCAACACTTAGTCTGCCACCAATGAGTTGTTTAAGAAAATGATTAGTGGAAATTACCAATATGAGACTGATTCCGTCCAAAAACTATTATCAGATTTACAAAAAATCAACTATCAAAACAAGGGTACTTTAAAAGATCGTTGAGGGCAAGAAGTATATATCTCCAAGTCCCTCAGCCCAAAGAGACCTAATAATGGAGGCGCATAAGGCCATAGGGCATGGATGATTTAAAAAGATGAAAGAGCATCTGAATAAATTCTATTATTGGGAGTAAATTCATTTTAACATCCAAGAAATGTTAGAACGCTGTATAGAGTGTCAAGGCTAAAAACCATTCTGAAAAAGCACAATTTTACCAGCTTATTTGGCCCAAGTTTTCTTGACACACTGTATCAATTGATGTTGTCAGCCCATTTCAAACAAGCAATATGAAGGCCAAGTACATTATTGTAGTAATTGACCACTTGACCAAATGGTTTAGGGAAAGGCTATTTAGGAAGCAGGAGCGGCAACTACAGCCAAGTTTGTCCTTGAAAACATCATTCACAAGCATGGATGTCCTCAGGTTATTCTGAATGAATATTAACAAATTTTACTGCGAATGTCCTTGCCAAGCTCAATTAATTAATGGGAGTGCAAGGTGTGCTTTCTGCTCACAATCATCCCAAAGCTAATGGTACAGTTGAACGCGAAAATGGGACGTTAGTGAACATTATTAGGAGATTAACTTTGGCCATACCATCCAAATGATGTACTTATTTGAGTTTGGCAGAATTTGCCTACAATATATCCTACCATTTGTCAACTAGGATGTCCCCTTATCAAGTATTATATGGAAGACATCTGGGCCTATTAATGCTAATATATTTGGCCCTAGAGGATCCTGGAAAAAACACTTATCCTCAATATGCTGAGAAGCTTGCAGATAATTTAATCAAACTAAAAGCTTAATTCTTCAATAAAAGTTTTGCCATTAAAAAGGCCCAACATCAAAAAAGACTTAGAAAAATTGCTACATATTGGCCAAATTCAAAGTTACCAAAGTTTTGTTTTTCAACACATATGGATCAGGCCAACTGCAAAAGTTAGATCACATCTGGGTAGGGCCATTAAAGTAAGTTGAGAAGACATTTAAGTTCATATACACAATCAAAGATATTAGGACCAGCCATATATGAAATTGAGTTCATGCAAATTTCCTAAGAAGGTTCAATAAGCTGGCTAATTAAGAAAAAAATAGGTAAATAAACAAATAAAAATAAAAAATAATAATTTTGACCTAATTAATGCTTTATTTTGCACTTGAGGATGGGGAGAGGACTTAACTCCAGACTTGTCAGAAGTTCAGACTGAAATTAACAAATGATGAATACAATGAAGGCTAATTGGGAATCTTTGAGCTTGTATTTAAGTCAAGTGGGGGTTAATGTCAGATTCTGGTGTTTGACCTGAAAATAAACAATTTGACAACCAACAGATTGGGCCAATTATTTTCCCGATGCTTGAGCTAATACTCTAATTCTCAACTTAAAACCTATTGTAATTACACGACTCAGGCTGAGTCTATCAAGCTTATTAAATTTGAATATTCTATCAAAAAATAGGCCAAATACACTCGCAGATTAATGACAATTGTTGCTGCACCAAAACTCAGCAATTATTCCTGACTAATTAGGACCAATACTATTAATTAGCATAGGAAATTGTTTGGCGATTGACACAAAGATAACGTCTACAAATCCCATGGACAAATAAATGTTAAACGTAATAAATTTTATGCCCTAGGGCGAAATTTGTATGTCAATATTTGTAATCAGCACAATATCACTTGCACATGGACTGCCTAAATGGGAGTACCTATTGCTATTTAAAGAGGATTCTGACATCCCTATTAAGGGTGCATCGTCTCCTTCAATTGATGCAATTATTTCATAGAAGATGTATTTTATCAGCAGTATGACGAAACTCAAATCAAGAGAATCCTAGGACAATTTTGCATATTCTTATTGCAATTCTTGTTCCTATTATCCTCCCAATTTTTAGAGTAGTTTACCAAAAATAAACCTAGCAATAGGTCTCAGTTGTATCAGTTCAAGGAATGAACTGAGATGGAAAATAATCTGTTGAAATTACATGCTTAAATGTGGCCAGGAGATTCCCTAGAGGTATATTTAAGTGCCAGCCTAATGAATAATTATCAAATAAATATAATTTAATAAAGATATATTTTATTTTATCTCTTTCCTGGTTTTTATCAGAATCCTTTCTTTGGTGAGTACCAACAAAATGGAAGTGCCAAACCTCACCCTTGTAATTTTGCCTGCCTCAGAAAAAAGTTATCAATTAATAAAATTGAGCCCAAAATCGACCAGAAGAGTCAGTGCTATTTGAACGCGCTTGTGAGTTTCTTAATGGGCAGAATACCATAAGCAACTGGCAAAATCAAGGACCAATTGGGTGACTTTTTCCCAATTAAGCGCACAGGATCTTAATTATTAAGTGAGCAATCATCAGAATTTAACAATGTGTCATTATGTTTGGTTGGAGAATGGAGCTTCAAAACCTGTTTGTTTATAATATTGCTAAAGTGGTAAAATTCAATTTTAGTCAATCACTCAAGTGCAAGCTAACTTGAGCTACAATACGACAATGGATGGAAAGTTGCATAGTTTAGTTAGGTTAGGCACAGTGCCTCACCCAATGGATGATGATTCTTCAATTGTTTAACAACAATATTTTGAGACCAACCTTCTTTTATTAGTTGATTTGGTTACAATAAACCCCATTTTGGTTTTTTTTAATCTTAATGTATGGTTTGAGCTCTTTGCTGAATTCCTAAAGGAGCTCTAAAATAATGTAGTTGTGTATACCCTCGCCCTGGGGCCTTTGGGTACCAGCCTCCTCCTGATTGAAAGTCCATTTGACCAACCCCTACATCTTTATAGAGAGCGGTTTCTTCACAGGAATATGAAGGGGCCAAGCCCCCAGTAGATCCCCTCTCTAGGTATTTACCTAGCTCTTGTGGTGGATGAGCGGTGGGTTACTGCCCTGGCTCCAAAAAAACCTCTCTCTGCACCAAGTTTCCTCCTCTGATATGTTAAAAATGATTGGACGGGTGTGCAGAGAGGTGGTTCACTTCAGGGCCCTTCACAGAACACACAAAGTCTTCCCAAGTGTGGCCTTGTCACCCATGATGTTCACGGAATCAACGACTCACCCAAATCCCTATATGTGCCTAAATCTGCATAAAAAGTCAGATTGGGTTTATATCAATAATTTGGATTTAAAATTAAATGCGCAGACTCCAAAATTAGTGATAAAAATTCATACAGTTTTTAATAAGTAAAGGTCAGGTCTCAAGCATCAACTTGCTCAATTCATTGAAACAATAAATACTTCCAGCCTTATTAGCAAAGAATACCCACAAGTTACCTCCTTATGCCGCATTCTGCTGATGCCCCAACCACTATGCTGTTCGCCATGGTACGCCAGCTAAAGTGGGCGCCAGAAAATTTTATCCCAAAACCTCCTCACCTTCTGATATGGATTCTTAGGCTTTTAACTGAGGTGCCATATTAAGATTTTTTATCTATAATAATC
Organism: Massospora cicadina; assembly: GCA_022478985.1. NCBI lineage: Eukaryota > Fungi > Entomophthoromycota > Entomophthoromycetes > Entomophthorales > Entomophthoraceae > Massospora > Massospora cicadina. The sequence goes on from JAKSZP010013511.1 coordinate 22,565, forward strand.
CCTTTGTTTGTCTTTTTTGCAAATAAAGATGCGTGGAGGCTCCCCTTTTTTGGGTTGAGCACCACTAGTTTTAAAAAAGGAAAGGTTTTGTCTCAGTGGAACTGGTGTGGATAACACCCATCTGATAAAATTCATCCAAGTTTGGCATTTTTCACTCTTTTTCTTCAATCTGGCAGATAGGCAGTCAAAACTTTTTGACGCCATCTGAGTCCTCTAGTACCTTCCCCCAACTCTATTGCAAAAATCCTAGGATGACATTTAGGGCATCCTATGAGTGGTTTAATCATCACAAATTTTCGCGCTCCCTTCCCCCCTTTACTATATAGGGAACCACCCTCCTTGAAGGTAGGTTGCCAATTTATTCTTTAGCTTTTTTACCTCAAATTTTTCTAATAAAAACAAGCAATTTTGCGTTGACTCCTTTGTCACACATTTTCCTCCACGTTGCCATGCTGATTGTCACCAAGATTCTCCAGTAATGCATTGTGCCACGCACAATATAATTTTGGAAAAACCAAATGGATTCTCAAATCTGCGGATCTGTCATCACTCCCCACCCTCCACAAGGTAGTAGATGACTACTTCTGTTATTGTGAGTGCTGATCCCTCGCGCTCGCCACAGAGGCCATTACCACCTAGTAATGGATTGATCTGCCCCATTTTGGGCGCAATCCGCGCCATTTTGGTCCTGATTATTTCACAATATATAACAAAATGATTCGCCATATTTATAATATATATTCAAACAGTCGTGATCCATTGGAGGGGTTTTCACCCTCCCTGCCTCTCCCACTCTTATGGTTGCCACCAGTAAGACCAGTGGTTTCCCCTACTGCACCCTTCTGGCTTGTTGTTGAGACATTTGATATGTTTATTTTTACAGATTTCTCCTTAATTAACCCTTAGGGAACCCCTCTTAAAAGTCATCAGATTAGCTGAGCCTCTGGCATTATGTGCCATCAATTGGTCACAGCTTATCCCTCTCCTGATGATCAGTCCTCACCAAATTAGCTACATCCCTAACATAGTAAACCGTCCAAAAAATTGGTACTCTCCACCCTTCTCTCTGGGTTAGGTGTGGCGTTCACTTACCAGATTGCCAAGAATTCTCATCTAATTAAAATGTAACCTAATTTCCCTTCATGTGAATCATGTTGGTTCACCTTTGAATCTTACCTGGTCATCTCTTCAGAGTCTGTCAGTTATCAAGAGGCTACTTCTCACCTTAGCTCCTTCTTCTAAAGCCCTTTCACTTTCGGCATAAACCCATGAGGATCATGCTTATTTCACCTTTCTTATCACCTTCTGTTCTGAGACAAGAAACGTCACTGTGCAAGCGCTCCTGGATACAGAGGCAGATGGCAATTTTATGAATTCATAATCGTGGAAGCATTAGATCTAGACACTTATGTGGCCCCTCCAATTTTTGGCGCATCCTCTCAACCTATGAAGTGTCATTCTGTGCTATAACCAGTACAATTTTATGTGGTATGGTTTCTGCTTTTGTAATCGTTTCTCATCCGCTGTAGAATCATCATACCCAGCCATTTGTGGTGTAGGTTGATGGCATCAGCAACAATTAAAATCAAGTTGGGTAGTAAATCTCTCTCCTTCACCAATAATGAGCTCAGTGGGGATAGCCCACTAAATGATACTCTTCCACTTGAGACCTCCTTGAGTTCTATTCTACCTCCTTCTCCTCTCTCTGCAGACCTTCTTCTGGCTTTCTATCATTCATTGACTCATAAAAAAAAGTGTTTGACATGAGCCTAGCTAATACCCTACCATCTCATTCAAAGTATGATCTAGTCTTTTAACTGTCATTATACCTTGTCAAAAAAAATTGTTACCTTAAACCCTCACACCGAGGAAGAGACAAAGCTTTAAATTAATGGCTTGATGTCATGCTGGCAAAAAGTTGGATTATGAAGAGGACCTCTACTATCGCTTCCCCAATTATCTTCGCGCAGAAGGCAGATAGAGCCCTGCGGCCATACGTTGATTATGGGCATGGCAATAATGTGAAAATTCTAGACCCCTATCCCTTCACATTGGAACAATCAATAGTTTAGTCAATTGTAAAGTCGCAAGTTTTCACTAAGCTTGATTTGGTAAATGCTTTAATCAAGTGAGAGTCAAGGAGAAACAGGAGTGGCTCACTGCCATACGCACAAATAGGAAAAACTTTCAGTTTAAAGTAATGCCATTTGGGTTGAAGAATGTCCTCAAACCAATCAGTGCCTCATAGATGATGTTCTCGGTGATCTGAGCTTCTCTTGCGCAGTTGCCTATAAAATGACATCTTAATCCATTCACCCACTCATGAGCAACATATCAAGAATCTGGAAGCAGTCATGGCTGCCATCACCAGGGCTGGGCTCTTTGTGAAGCCCTCTATATGTGAGTTATTCGTGAGGAGGTAACATTCTTAGGGAACCTAGTTTTTAAGGATGGGTATGCAGTACACCATGCAAATAGAAGCCATTCAGTCTCTACCAGCCCCAACAACCCAAAAAGCGACTCTGGAGCTCCCTGGGGCAGTAATTTTCTTCAAGAAGCTCTCTTTCCTTCTCTTTCTCAACTAGCAGCTCCTCTTCATTTACTGACTGAAAAAACACTATCTAAAATGGACATTAGAATGCCAACGGCGTTTGACTTCATTTATTTTGCTTTCTTTACAGTGCCATTCCTTGATAATAGTGATACTTCCAAATTCTTCATTGTGGATTGTGATGCATCTTCAGTTGCTGTAGGTGGTATGCTCCACCAAGAGCATGATGGTGTTGAGCATCCTGTTTCTTACTTTTCTCGGAAGTTCACTGCCACTAAGCAGTCCTGGGCAATATATGACAAGGAGCTGGTGACTGTGTTTGGTCTTAAACTACTGGCGCTACTCCTTCTAGGGGCCCATCATGAGATTACTGTGCGCACGGGCCACCAGTCCTTGATGTATTATAGAAAACCTCAGAACTTTGACCAACGTCAGGCCCATACATATCACAATCTATGCAATTATATCTAAAAGTATAAATTTGTAAAGGGGGCTTTAATATCTTGCAAGACATGTTGAGTAGAAATCCTGAAATGAACCCCAGCATAGAGGAGCTTTCTTACCTCACTACCATTGTTTCTGCCTCCCCAAATTTTAACATTGGCTCCCCTTTCTGTCTCGTCTGCCAGTATGTTACCAGATGCTCCACTTCTTGATCAGGTACTCGCTGCTTTTGGCCTCCCCAAAAGGGATCACCTTATATATGAGGACTTGAAATCTAAATCTCATAAGTGTAAAATATCCCCTCAAGGTAGGAATATATTCTGAAGAGACCGAGATTGGGTTCATTCCACCTTTTGTGAACAGGTGATTCAAAAGCATAATGAGCCCCCAACTGTGGGACATTTTGGGTCCAAAAGTTGTTGGAAACTGGTCAAAAGGATCTACAACCGGCCAGGATCTTCCAAGGAGATCCCTGCTTGTATTTCCTGTTGTGTAGTTTGTGCACGTTTCAAATCTGATAGATCAGGGAAGAAGGGACTCTTGCACTAATTTCAACAAGCAGAGGAGCCTTTGACTGTGTATATGTAGAATTAATTGTAGAGTTGCCACCCTCTAAAGGGTATGATGTAATAATGTAGTGGTCGATTGCTTCACCAAGTCTACACTCTTCATTCACTTTTACATTAATTACTTCTTAAGAGATGGCGTCCTTGTTTGTGACTAATGTATTCTCCATTTTTGGATTGCCTAGGAAGATAGATAGCGAACGTGGCCCCCAATTCACTTTTAGATTCTGGGATGCTCTCCTTGACCTCTTCCAGATCAAGCCTTGCAGGTCTACCGCTTAACATACACAGTAAGATGGTCAAACTAAGAAGGTGAACCAAACCCCAAAGCAATATCTCCGCTGCTATGCTTCAGCAAGCCATGATACACGGGCGTGAGGCCTTCCACTGGCGCAGTTTGCATATAATAATGCCCCATGTCTCCACCATCTTTTCCCTTTTGAGGCCATTTGGGTTATAATCCCCAAATTCCACATTGTCACTCATCTCACTTTTACTGTTCCTGATGCATAAGAACGCCTGAACAATTACGCGAAACCCACAACCTTGTGTATGAGCACTTGTCAAGGCAGTGAATGATTATAAGAAATTTGCAGACCGGAAACATCGCCCAAGCCATGAGATTAAGGAAGGATCAATGGTCATGTTGTACACGCGTCACCTAGACATGAAGGTTCCTTCATGTAAACAAGCATCCAAATGCTCCGGGCCATTTATGGTGTTGAATGACTTAGGAAATGGTGTCTTTCATATTAAGCACCCTCCTCACTGGTAAAAGCACAACATGTTTCATGTATCCCTGTTGTCTCCATTCAAGGGTTCTGTGCCCACGTTGCATAAATCAATCATGATAGATAACTCCCATGAGGCAGAGGTTGAGGAAGTATGTCCTCCCATAAATTATGTCGCTCAATCCATTATCTGGTGGTTTAGAAGGGTTACCCTTCATTGAAAATAGCTGAGTGGTTCAAGAGATTGTGTAAACTTAAAAAACTTCTGGAAGCCTTCCACACACTCATCCTTATGCTCCACGCCCTCCCCAAAGATGTTGGCCCTCCTGTCAATTAAGCTTCCTGCAAGGCATTAAAATTATGCCCTTGTACATGTCCCATGAGGTGGCATATACCCTGTTTCAAAAGGAAAGGATAATCTAAATCCAGATGGCAAGCTCCTACATCTGGATAAAGAGAAGTTCCCTCACCGGAGTAGGAAGGGTCCCAAGCCTTCAGTAGAGACCCTCTCTAGGATAAGTGACCTAGCTCATATGGTGGATAAGCCGTGGGTTACTGCCAAAGGTCCAAAAGAACCTCTCTATCCACCCCCATATCCTCTTCTGATCTGCTAAAAATGATTGAAGGAATGTTATTACATTTTGATGTTGGACTCAAAAATAAACCCTTTGAGAAAACCATCAATGCTGATAGATTACTTCCATTGATGGATCCTTTGATCCTCCCAATTCATCTGCATAATCTGATAAATCAGATTCACCTCATAACCGCTCTAATTGCATCTGAGGTGCCCAATTATTGTAGCTAATAATAGCTATGATATTATTATATTATGGCTGATTATGGGTACACTTGGGTGCAAAGTGGTCCCACAGCATTAACTAAATTGCACTTCCTAAATTATTGTATTAATCTTAATGCACTAAGGCAGAAGTTGGGTTCAATTAATGAAATTGATAATTAAGCACTTAAACATAGGTGTCCCAATTATGGGTGTACTTAGTGCTACTGAGAGGCCTGCTGACATCCCAAATTGGGGTGCATCATCTTTTATGATCATATATTTTTTATTCCCCATTTATTGTTAGACGTCAAGTTATGATGTAGCTCTAATCAAGAAGATTTTGATGTTGAGTTCAAAACCTAATGTCGTCCCTATTATGGGCGTAATTAGTACTATTGAGAGGCCTGCCAACGTCCTGAATTGGGGTGCATCATCTTTTATGATCATATATTTTTCTATTCCCCATTTATTGTTATATGTCAAGTTATGACGTAGCTCTAATTGGGAATGATTTTGATGTTGAGTTCAAAACCCAAAGTCGTCCTGATTATGAGAGTAAAATTGCCTCCAATCAGGCTGAAATGAGTGCTATTTTTAGTCAATTCATGGACCAAATTGACTTGGATATTTTCATAATTATTATCATGATCAGCAGAGGATTGGCATAATATGAATAGACTCATCTAATAGATGAGTTTGGCCAGGAGATGCCTGAGAGGTATATAATACCGGTGCCTGGCCAATTAATAAAACATCAATTAATCATCATTTAATAGTTTATTGATTACTAATAACTACTGTTGCTTAGTTTATTAATTATTATCCATCTGTCGTCTATAAGATATTTGTATCTGTCACTGTTACATCTATTATTAGATAGTTGTGTGTATTTATTCTTCCCAAAGAGAAGTACATAGTTGCCTGCCAGAGAAGTAGTCCCAATTATAGAGGAATAATTTCCTGATTTTGTATAAAGACAGAAGTTTTTGTTAATTGTTGGCACCAATAGACTTAAGAACGGTGAGCATACTGGAGTTACTTGGCTATTATTGAGGATTATTGGAGAATCTACTCCCCAATTATGAGCAGGAGTTTCATTTGAAAAGTGAGTTTATATACTCGATTTCACTTTAAGTTATTTTAGCTTGCACCAATGGCTGAAAACTTAACAAATGTGCTAAGAGGTAGTTCACTTCAGGGCCCTCCAACAGAACCCACAGGCTCTCCCCAAGTGTGTCTTTGTCCCCCATGACATCCAAGGAATTACCATAACTCAAATTCCTATATGTTCCCAAATACGCCTAATAAGTCAGATCAGGTATTATTAATGTGTTATATCATGGAAAAAACTCACAGATCCAAAGATTGACAACAAAATGATCATTTTATTTTTAATATAAAAAGTTTTGGTCTCAATGGAATTGGTGTGGGAAATCACCCATCTGGATAAATCCTTTCAAGTTTGGTATTAACCACTCGATTTCTCCTCAATCTGGTGGACAGGCAGCCAAAATTTTATGATGCCATCCAAGACCTCTAGTAAATTCCATTTCAACTCTATTGCAAGAATCCTAGGATGACATTGAGGGCATCCAGTGAGTGGCTTAATCATCACAAATTTCCGCACTCCCTTCCCCCTCTTCTATATAGGCAACCATTCTCCTTAGGATAGGTTGCCAGTTTATTATTTAGTTTTCCCTTAAAAATTATAACAAAAACCAAAATTTTTCATTGTACCCTCTGTCATGATTCTGATATGACTGAAAATAAGCCCTAAATTGAACAGTTGAATTGTCAGAATCTGCCAAGCCTAATATGAGTTATGACTATTTGAGCACCTTAGGATGAGGTAATATTGAATTGGGGAAAGTATATTAGATCGTTTTCAAAGTGGGAAATAGGGTGATGTTGATAAACAACAAATAATGAGATGTTGACATATGACAAATAGTGAGTGGATTGCCTCCAACTGAAATAATCATAGAATTTAGTACATAGTAACCTCTTCTAGAACCAAAGAGATGCAGAAGAACTAATTACTAAATAAAAGGGTCAGTATTGACCAAGGTTGTTGAGATATCAGTGATGCAAGAAGATTGAAGGAGGGAAGTTGTTATTAAGAAGAGAGCGGAGCAGAGGACGTCTGCTGAAAATATTAATGTTAAATAAAGAAGTATTGTCAGAGTGACAGCTACCATTTACTAAATTATATTTATTTTATGTGTGTGTTGAGGACCCGTGATCTACATATCATCTTTTCTATTGCTCAGTGAGCTTGACCCTGCATGAAACCCCTTTGGCATATCCGAAAAATTCCACCAGATTTATAACACTCTTTCTAACAAAATTCGCCTCTACACTGCCATTCTGACTTTCATCAAGGTTTTCTAGTAATGCAATTTATCACTTATGAAATAATTTTAAAGACACAACGGAATGCTCTAAACTGTGGATCCATTGTTACTCCCTCACCCTCTGCAAGATAGTAGATGACTACTTCTGCTATTATGAGTGCTGATCCGTCATGCATGCCATGAAGGCCATTGGCCACTTAGTTTTGGTTCAATACACCCAATTTTTGGCGTATTCTGTGCCATTTTGGTTAAGATCCTTTTCACAATATTTAACAATATAATCCACCATAATTAAAAAACTACTAAACACCTGCAATTCTTGGGGGTTATCATCCTCCCTACCTCTCCCACCCTTGGGTATTGCCCCACTAAGACCCTAAATTGCCCCTCTGCCAACATTTCCATGGGGCGATGGTACCCCTTGTTGAGGGTATTCCCATCCCAAATTTCCCCCATGATTTTGATGAGGATGCGAAATATGAGATTGAGGAGCTTGCTTTTAAAGCAAGTCACACTTACATTGATGTGACAAAAACTTCTTTGTTTGACCCCAATTATCCCCAAACCTGCCAGCGCATCAGATCTTTCGCTTGTATGCCTTCTCTCATCACTTTTGCTGATCATCAACTTGTTCAATACGTTGAGACAATGGACACCACCAGCCTCATTAACAGAGAGAACCCACAAGTTACCTCCTTGTGCCATTTGTTGCTAATTCCCCAATCCCTATGTTTTCCACCATGGCCTGCCAGCTAAAATGGGCGCCAGACAAAAGTTTCCCCAAAGCTTCCTCACCTTCTGATATGGCTTCCTAGGCTGATAACTTAGGCGCTATATTAAGAGTTTTTTATTTACAAAAATTCGCTTGTTTGGCTCATTCACAGATAAAGATGCGTGTAGCTCCACCTTTTGGGTTGGTCACCACTAGTGCTAAAAAAGACCCAAGGTTGCCCCTACTGCACCCTTCTGGCTTGTTGTCAGGGCCTTTAGTATGTTGTTTTAACAGATTGCCCTTCAATTAACCCTTGGGGAACTCATCTTAAAAGTCACATAGTAGCTGAGCCTCTGGCATTCTGTACCATCGACTGGACACTGTCAAACCCTCTCCAGATGGACAGTCTTTTCAAAATTAGCTACATCCCTGACACTAGTTCTCTTTTTCCCTTACTGCTAGCGGATTGTTCCCTGGTTGTGTGGTGGGGCCTCCCCCACCACCTCTCCAGGAATTAGAGAGGTACAAGTACTCATTTACCATATATACCATACTTACATCTTATGTATAGCTTTTATTTAAATTTCATTAGCGAAAAATAAGGAAACCCAACCTGTGTTGGTTCTCCTTAATCATAAAACCTTTGTAACAAGTTTAGTTATCTTTAGTTCTTTTTATTTTGGAGGAATTATGGAACAAATAAACTTTAATACATATAAAAATACTTAATAAGATGATTTCTTAAATCAATTTTATCTAAACTCTGACAAAAGTTTCAAATTATTTTTGTATTAAATTTAGGTTTATCTCTATCAGCTACTTGGTTTCTGGTTCTCACAGTTTTAATGTAGACCAATTTAACCAGACAATTAAGTATTATAACTATTTCAGTTTTATTCTCTTAAAAGTTAAAAGATAAATTCAATAAAAAATATCACCTTTTTATAGTAAATAAAATGTTATTAAAAATTTGGAAGATACCTAGCTAAGACATATTCATGCTTTTTATTTTTTATCATAATTTAAAAGTTATATCTTTGATTTTTTGACTTTGAAAAAGGAGAAGGTTTTTAATTGGACCTTTATTTATGGTTTTTTTTTTGTTTTTTCCCTATATATTTTCGCACATAACTCTGAAAATACAGAACAATTTGGATGATCTTAATAATTGAAAAAAAGAATTTGCTCTAATTAGGCCCTACTATATCTATGTTATGAATTTTTAGAAACTCCATAGTTTATTTAAAGACACAAAAGAAAGTAAGAGGGAAGGGCGGAATACAAAATATTTGGTTGAGATTAAAAGACCAGGAAAGGGGCCACTATCCAGCTAGCATCTATGTTCATTGCTGGTTTGTGATCACCATCAGTAACCATGGTTCAAGTGATGATAGGCTTACAGGTCATTGGACTCTTAATCAATTTGTTGTATCATCAAAGATGGGCGATCTGGTAGGGAATGCCAGGAATGCAGCTTTATAACACCCAGGGATTAGGAGCGAAAATTTTGGTGATCCACAGGAGCTGATCAGCTAGAATCAAAATTGTCTTCACACCAAACCTTTATAATGAGGCGCTCAGTGCCAAAACTTTTGGAAACAAGGGCCAAGTATACAACCCACATATAATGATAGAGGAAGGCACATATCTGGATTGGGAATGTTTTAGGGTTGATGCAAAAAACAGTTCTTAAAATGGGTGCAGGTTCTCCAACAATTGGTCGCTGAAAGGAGGTTTTTTATTATAGATCAGTACTTGCAGAAAACGGTGCACTCATAGTAACAGTGGCTGATATCTTCTTCTGGGTTGGCGCAGATGATGCAGTACTTATGTGACTAATCTGGTCCACTATGCTTACCAGACTTAAACGCATGGTGCAGGATCTTCCAGGTGACTGACCTTTGCTTCAATGTTACTAGTCGGGAATCAAGGCCCTAAATTAACTCCTTTAGTGGGTTATCTAGTATCGTGGCTTCAGCCACTCAGTTGTAGAGGATTCAGGGTCAAGTTGGTTAATTGCGCCCAATTTTAAGGAGCAGTTTTTCCATATTTGACCGGGGTATTCAAAGAGGATTTTGATGGCTTTACTTGCGAATTTGTGACTGATCTAATTATGTTCCTCCAAGAAAGTTGCGGAGTTCATGGCGGAATTATAGGAATTGACATCCTCATGAATCTGGTTGGCATCATGCACTAAAGCTTTATAAGACCAACTTCCTAGCCTCACACTCTGATTTCACAACCGCCAGAGTAAGAGCTGGCTGTTCAGGCGGGTAGTTTGGGTGGGTCGCCATCCATGCATGCAAAGGGTGAGAGGAGACTGTCTCCTGAAGACCCTGGTTCTAGCCAAGCTAACCTTCCACGCTAGGGTCATACAGAGCATGTGCATTTGCACCAGTTGGAGGAAATCCTTGGCCTATATTCTCTAGGCGTGGGACTTGAAATCAAGCAGGCTCATTCCCCCTTCACGCTTTGGTTTGAACAGGGTGTCAAGGGCGATTGGTCTGTTTTTGCCTTGAGCTAGAGGAAGGTGTGAAGCAGAGTATTACTTTTCTGATCCATGTTTATGCTCATCAGAAGCACGTGGGCAACGTACCAGAGTTTTGAGAAGATGAAGACGTTGACAGCCACACTTTTTCCTCAAGATTGAGCCGTACACTCTTCCAGAAGGTCATATGGGGTGATAGACTGGACAATACCTCTTGTTCAGTTTCAAGTACCGCTGGACCCTTATCATTGAATAAGATTCTGAGGTGGTGGATCTATGGGTGCTCTGTATTGGCACTAAATTGGATAGTGGTCTGAAATTATGTACACCAAACCTCATTACGGCAGTTTTGTCCAGGTTGATCTTCACCTTTAATGCTAATTGGTATAGGCTCAGAAGCTTCTTGGTGCCTTAAAAGTTGGCCAGAGAGCTGATACCAATTATGGTTTCATAAGTGAAGGCTTGCATTTTCAGCGGCCCTGGTTATTGTGGATGAGGCCATGGAGTTTACCATATACTGCTAAGATGATATTGGCTGCAAAGTTGAATAGATAGGTGACATGGGATTGCCCTGGAGGAGTCCCTGACTAATTAGATATCATTGTAAAAGCTGTCAGCAATAATCACCTTTGTTGTCAGCCCCAAATACAGAGTTAAGATCCAGGAGCAGAAAGCATCAGGGATACCCACCGCCTTCAACTGCCGTTTTCAAGAAGATCCATGTTACCTGATCATAGTCCTTCTCCATTTTGAGAAACATAAGATAGCTCTGTTTGGATCCTCGCATGTCCTGTAGCAAGTTCTAGACAGTCCTGATACTGTCCCAGATGGTACGTTCCCTGATGAACCCATGCTGGTCCTGATGGAGGGTATGCGTGGCAGTTGCCATATGGCTATTCAATAAAATGCTTGTTGGGAGTTTGTAGTTGCCGTTTGATAAGGTTGTAAGGCTTTCCACTAAGGGTAAGAAGCCATGTGGTGCCTACTACCCCTTTTAAGTAAAAAATTACAATTTTGTTTAAAGTTTATTGTTATTGTGTCCAATCCAATACCTTTCTGCCTAGCACTTGGTACGTTAAAAAAATTAAGCTCCTGTGTAGAAATTCCCTCAGCTTTACCAAGACTTTAGAAAGACCCCCAGGTAAGTTCTTCAATACCACCATCCATTTTCCCAATAATTGAAAATTTTTAATGAAATCTGACAGTTTTACAACATGCTATTTTACAAAAAAATTAATCTTTTGAGGAATTTTGAAAAGACTAACCCTGATTTTACCTCCCTCCCACTATTTCCCCAATCTACCTTTCTAAAAATCTAGAAATTCATTTTGATTTAGCGCCAGACGTCTGAAAATAGAGATCGCCTTGATTTGGGAAATAGAAAAATCTAAAGGAAAAAAAAACTGGGGCAGCCAATCAGGGCGTTCTCTATCATTTCCCTCAACCTCAGTACTCATGCCACTGCACGAATTAGCATTCCTACCCTCAGTTCTCACACCAACTAATGAACTGACCCTCTACCTCAAGCTCAAGCCCTGTAACCCTGCAGATGGATAAGATGACAACCCCAGAGCTGCAGAACCCAAGAACAGTGTCACAAACTATAACCCCTTTTTTCCTATATAATGGACAGTGCCCTTACTAGTGAGGGTACTGCCTATTTTGTTTTATAAGAGTTGTTTTTAAATAAATCTTTTCTTCTCCTGCTGTTTCATTTTGCCATTTTTTCATTTTTCTTCACCATGCAGCGCGCTGAGGCCACTTTGGTGAATCCACAAAGATGGCCTTCCCCTTGTTAGACAACTGAATAAGTGACTGATTGTTGAGAATGTATTGTGATTAACTCTATCCAAAAATAATGGTAAAACTCCCCTTTATGAATCTCAGCTTGATAACCCATATTTAGTAAGGCTTCTACCATTATGCCTCAGCTAAATACCCTTTCTTTTATTAGTAAAGTTACGCTAAACCTCCACAGAATCAGGGGACTTCTTCTGAGGTCCCCTTCACGGCCAAACTGCAATTTAGTTAAAATTACTCCTATGTGCAAGATGGCAGATTGTCATGATTACTTTAAATTGCTTCCCACGATTACGTCCTTCCAGAAGTCATACTCATATCTAAGTTCCAAGAATATATGTATGATACAGGTCTTAAAAGAAGTGATAGGCTAAATCTTCATTTAGCCAAATTGGGATGCCCTCTTCTTAATTTAGATTCCATAGCTTTCACTAATAAGCCTCAAATTAGTGCAAATAATACTTGATATAAAGATAATAGGGGTTCTTTTTTGACTTGCTAAAAAACCCAGAGGTTTCTTTTATTATTTAAATTATCTTAAAAAGTCTACCATTTTTTATAGTTTAAAAATCCCCCTTTTTAGTTTTTAATAGCTATCATGAGTTTTAACGCTCCAGCGATTGTTGCTTTGTTGTAATTCTGTGCGCCCAGCACCTGCGAGCACTTTACACCAGTAGGATTCCAACAATCGTTGCTCACTACATGTGTCCTGTACATCACAAATCTTTGTTAAAAATGGAGGCTGTTGGGGTACTCCAACCTTCTAACCTCCTCGCTGCTTCTGAACCTAGGCTAGCTGCTTTATAACAACTCCTAGCCAATGATTTGTCTTGACTGAAAAAGAAGTAATTTCATATTTTTCTTTGGGCCTTATGTTGATTCAAAACCCCTTTGAGAGACAAGTTTACCCCATGTGAGGGTAGCATTGCCTTGTTCCTCTATGTACATGAACTTTTTATTTAAGGAATCACTGACTGTTGGAAAATCAATTACCTTCTCCCTTTCCTGAGTCGCCTGGCTCAAGGGATAATGGTTTCAAATATGGCCACGCTAAGCACCTGGTCAGAGGTAAAGGAAGCTCTTGTTGAAGAATTTGGTTTAACACAGAGTTTATGTCGGAGGAAACAGGCCTTGATGTGCCTTACCATGCAGAAGGGAAATAAATCCCTTTCTTTGTTAAACGGTTCTATTGTGAAGCTCAGCCACTATTACTTGCAAAAATGTTACCTCTGGATGACGCCGTTGCTGCCATCCTGACTGAATTGCTCCTCACCTCTCCTTGGCGATGCATATCTCTGCAGTAAAAATCTCCCTTCAGACTGTATGTGATATCAAAGAAGCTCTGTTAGCCTTGGCAGACTTCTATATATATGAAATTGTGCAAGGAGCCCAAGGTTAGAGTCCACCCGTGACCTCCAGCTTCTTCCATGGCCATCTCTCTCAGTGAACCTGCTCTTAGTGCAGCTCCCTCAAAATTCTTCTCCACCATGTGAAAATAGGCAGAGTCTACTCGCAGTGACTGGCCAGTGATCCTCATTGCTACCTAAATTAAAGAGATTCCAGTGCAGTATGTTACAACGTGACCTCGTTCAACTCCATCATATGAGCGGCCTCCCAAAGCAGTTGAATTACCACATCCTTTAAAAATGCCATCCATATTCTCCTCAGCCTCTCCTCTGTCCTATAGCTCAAACCCTGCTCCCATGGGACAGCTGAAACCCACTAGTCCAGAGCGCAGACCCCAAGACGTTGCCATTACCATGCACACTCCAAAAACTGAAAGAGTAATTGAGTGCACAAAGGAAGTCCCCTGCCTCAAGGGCAGTTTTGGCCCTAACCTCCTTCCTTTGAACAGCTGACATGCATAGATAACCCTTCTGATGAAGAATCTGAAGGGGGTTGTGAGGATGTGGGATATTATGTCCTAGGAGCACCAGCTGAAGTGGGGATACCAGATCAGCTAAAACCTGAATAGTAGAGGTGGCTGGGTACTTCTCAGAACTTATCTCTATCAAATGCTACGGTGTTCTGAGGTTATTGATACTGTCAGTAAAGCTGATCAGGTCATTGCCACGCTGATCCGGTCTCTTCAGCGTGTTCATACCCTCCAATCTACAAAGAGAGCTACCCTGATACCGCCCAGACTTTCTTCCACTTTTCATACTAAAAAGGTCTTAGCTCTCTCCCCTAACCTTGGGGGACCCCTTAAAGGTGGAGGTCGTCATCAATCAAGTGTGAGTTCTGGCTATCCTTGACACTAATCTACAGTGTATATTATTTAATAGAAAACTAATTAAGAAGACCAACTGGCCCCTGACTTAGACTATAACCAAGAGTTTGGCACTTCAGGTCCAACAAACACTCGTGCTATTAGGGATTACTCTTCTTTACTAGACAGAAACTAGAAATTCCTCCTGTCAGCCCAGCTGTGGCTTTGGCCAACAATACATATGATATGCTCATTGGTACTCAGTTTATGCCGAGTATGACGTAATCATTAACCTAAAACAGGGCTATCTCTCCCTGCTTAACTATAAGGTTCCCCTGGTTATAACTAATAGTAACTTAATAAAAAAGAATACACTTGCTCAGTTGAATACTCTTCCTCCGCATTACCTTTACACTATACTAACACTGGGCGAAATACAAAGAAGTTTCCAGACTCGGTGGACGCGCTAGAGGGCATTCCCTTTTATGCGTCTGAAGAAGTATCAACTAATGCGGGTAAATAAAGTGTGATTGACACTAAGATTACCTTACAAATCCCTCATATTGCTTACTGCACTTAACCAGCATTGATTGGATAAGCCCCTTGGAACCTCGAGTGTTGCCAGGCATACTAGACCCAGCCTACCAGCGACCTATCAACATCCTACTAGGGGAATCTTACCAGTAAGGACCTTATTGCAAAGAAACATCAGGGGACTGGAAAAGTCCTGCTGACTCCCATTGAGAACATTATACAAGTCCACTGTATTGGGTCTTATGCTAGAGATGGGCTTACCTGCTATTTAACTGATATGCATGTTGACTACCGTCCAAATTTCTGACGAGTTAAACTCCTCTGAGATTACTTTTATCTCTCGTTGGAAACACTTTTGCAACAAAATTCAATTCAATTATGGTAAAGTTTGATAATCTCACCGAGAAGATTAGTTGGCGCCCATGTCAGGGAGCAGTTGGGCAAGTGAAGTTAAGGGCACAGGTGCTAGCCTCATATTAACCAAATTTTGTAAACGCCCTGGCAAGTCTTGCGGAATAGATAAAGTTAATAAAAAACCAGCGGTTACCATTTCCCCAGAAATTTTGGCCTGACAAGCGAGCTGCAACCAGTTCATCAATATGCCGCACTCCCAACCACTTTCGCCAGTGGAACATGGGGTGCATGTTTTCCTGGATATTCAGCAAACGGCACTTTTGGAAATGTTCTGTGGAGATGTACACATAAATTTCCTGAATGCGGTGTACGTCGCAACCAACTCCATTCCACACGGTTGGCTGGATCTTTGCTTTGAAACAAAAGAAGCAGCAGATGAAGCTGCAAAAGTGCGCGTAGTTGTAGACCTCCCAGATGGTCAGTGGATAGTTGAAATGAAGCGCACCCACTGGACTAAGTTGAACCAAATTTTGTGACCTTTGACTTCCTACTGACAATGGTCCACGCACCATGCTCAAGCACCACCTGAAGGCTGAGCTCGCCATTTACAGAGAAATACAATCCTTTAAGATGCAGCGCTTTGCACTGATGTCAAACCTGTGCACAGGTAAAGCAATTGCTGTCCTCACTTTATCTGCGGGGATAGCAGAGGATTTGACCCAAATCCCGCACACCACTTTCATCATAATTAATGGACAGAATACCCATCTCTATGGGTCACTGTGGATAGTGCGCCTCCCATCTGCACATTATGTCACGCTTTTGGACACTAGGGCCACACCTGCCCTGTCAAAGAGGGCGTTATCATCAAGAAAATAAGTCAGATGCAATGGGCGGAGCTGAAGCCCATTATGAGCTGGCATTAGACACCAGAAAAGCATTCCCATGGGGAGCTCAAGGCTGTTACATTCTTGTAAAGCCAGTGTCCCCATAAGAGCAGAAGAAGGACAAACAGGCCCACAAGGCGGTGGCCAAGGAGGCGGCCAAGACCGCATCCACCATCCCACCAGCCCAACTCCAGGAGGACGTTGAGACTTTTGCGGCGGAAGCAGCTCATAAATCTCTTAACTAATCAGAATAGGACGCCCAAGCTGATTGGGCCGCCCAAGCTGAAATCCTGATGGGTGAATAAGTCTCACCTGACCAATGCGCCCAAGCATCAAAGGGTCTGAATCGCTCACTGGCAATCCTGCCAAAATTCCACCTCCAAGCAATGGTGCACCACAAATGCACACACTGCAAAAATCTCAGCCAACAGCGGGGAAAGCAGTGAAGGCAAAGGCCAACGCGAACCCCACTGCTAAAGCTAACCATTCCAAAATATACTCTGTAGCATCACATGCCTGAGGCGCCAACAAGCGCAGTGAAGAAAATGAGAAGGCTGAAGGGCTTGGGTGCCCTTCCCCTCGCACCTAAGGTGTGATGGGGGAGCCTTTAATTTTAGAAACGTTGAACATCGCTGGACTCAAGGCCTCACTGTCCCGGGATAGAAAACCGAGTTTTTACAAAATAATTTACCCGTGGACATGATGGACATTCAGGAAACCCACTGTCCATGCGGTTCTGAGGAATCATGGAGATCCATGCTCTTCACTTCCCTCTCCTTTTGGTCTGAGCACTGTGGGGTGCTTGTTCAAGTAAATAAATATTTTAAATTTATTTCATCAAATTTCTTCCTAGATGGCTGTGTCCTTTTTGTCCCCTTTTCATGGGATGACAAAGTACACGCTATCATTAATAATTATGCCCCAACCTGTGCGCAAGAACATTGGGAATTTTTCTCAGCTGTAAATTCCCTTCCACTACCCACTGACCCATTTTTTGTCAGAGACATGAACTGCTGGATGAACCCATCCACAGACCGCTGGCCCTCGTCATTTACACCCCCACAGGGGCACGTTGAGCTTCACATTCTCAAGGCCACCCTAGGGTTGTTTAATATCTTGCACTATGCTCCGCTACTAATAACACGTTGCGCCCCCACATACATTACGGCCAGTTCAGGTTCATGACCCGCATTGACCTTATCCTCATGCTGCTCAAATTTCGTCCCCAAATATCTCACTTTGCCATGACCAAAATCTATTTCTCCAACCACAGGATGTTATCAATATCCTTTAGCTTATCTAACCCAGCAGCCCAGGCACCATATTGGTGCAAACTTCGCTTTACCAAAATTGTGTCACCAAGATTTTCCTCATGGATGGAATCTGTGACTGCAGCTCCAGAGTTTGTCACACCATTATGTGCAGATCCAATTTCCACCTGGTCAAACTTCACGGTGTGCACAATCTATCAGGCTTGCCATCTCTCATCCCGCTGCTCATGGGCTGCCTTGGCAATCATTTTGTGCACATTGGCAGAGTTGGACCACCTGGAGTCCAACGTCCCTGCTGTGGGCTAGAGCCTGGCTTGGGGATGCAAGTGGGCAGAAATGGCCGCCCATCTCAACGCACTGGTGAGGCAACACAAGCATCAGGTTTGTGTTCAGTTTAAAGCTAAACATATTATAGTGGGTGACACATGCTTCGCTTAATTTTTTCAAAAATTCTTCACACCACGTCAGATTTTGGCCTGCACACAGGTGCGAAGACCAGACCAATCCATTGTGGATATGCTGGCTGATGTGGCGATCAAAGTACAAAACATTTAATCTGAACTGTATCAATTTTATCCTATTCCGCTGGCAATTTTGTCAAATTTTCTCAAAAATGCACACATTTACACCAATTCCCAATTCCTGGAATTTATGAATTTGATTACTCAGGATGAACTCTTTTCCGCCATTTGCGGTGCACCGTATAGGAAGTGCCCAGGTCCAAATGGCATCCCTTATGAGTTTTATAAGAAGTATTTCAAAGAATTATCCTCCTTGGTGCTTGCCTCTCTTAATCAATGCCTTCTGGAAACGCGCCTCCTTCCTGGAGGGCAAGAGGCCTTCACGATTACTTTATACAAAAAAGGGGATAAGCTGGACTTGGCCAACTGGCGCCCCATCTCTCTCACTAACACTGATAAAAATATTTTTACTAAAATCATGGCTAACCGTCTAGGGGTTGCTGCCTCTGCCCTTATCTCCCCAGAACAATTCAGCTTCATACCCAAAAGGTTGATTTGGGACAATATACACACCGTTGCCAACATCTTTCGATCCACGGCCTCTGGAGCACTTGTACTCTTAGACCAGCAGAAAGCCTATGATAGAGTCAACTGGGAATACCTCATTGCCTGCCTCCAAAAGTTCAGCCTCCCCCCTCGCTTCATCAATTGGGTGATGTTGCTAACAGAATCCGCCACAATGGCTGTGCGTGGCCCTGGCTTCCTCACGGATGTAGTCCGCCCTCAAAGGGTATTGCGCCAAGGGGACCCACTTAGCCCACTCTTGTATAACTTCACCCTTGACCCACTTCTTCGAAATGTGAATGCCCGCCTTACTGGTGTCCATGTGCAAGGCCAGGAACTAGTCAAGATGCTGGCGTTTGCTGATGATTATGTGGTTGGGGTGTCTAACAATTATGATGCACGCGCGCTTGAAGATACTATTCAGGTTTACTCCAGGGTAAGTAACGCAGCGCTCAACGCCTCCAAAACCAAAATTGTTCTCCTTGGTCGGTATCAAGCCCACTGGGCCCCAGCGCCCTGTTTCCTAACTGCCTCGCCAGCTAGTGCACGAGCTAGCTTGCCCTTCCCACCCCACACCACCCCTCTTGTACTCCCCTTTGTGCCAATCTCCACCGTTGGCCCTGTCCTATATTTGGGGTGTGGCTGGAGGCAGGAGGTATGCCAAATCGGTGATGTAAACCATATCCTAGACAACGTGACGAAACGCATAGCTTCCCTCAGAGCCCATAAGCCCTACCTTACAGGCAGGGTAGTGCTTGCCAACTCCATGCCCCTCTCTAAAGTTTGGTTTGGGGCCCACGCCATCACCTTTTCCAAGTGTTTCTTCAGGTCGCTATACGCCCTTCTGCGAGGGTGGGTTTGGTTGGGCTGCCCACCGCTGGTGCACCTGGATGTCATGTTTAGCCCTACCATAGTGGTGGTATGGGCCTGCTAGACTTTGAGGCCCATGCTGCCAAAAACCTTGGCACCTGGATCACTGCCATTACTAACCTTACAATCTCTGCCCTGCACTGGTCCCGCTTGGCCCACTCCAATTTCTTCCGCACCCTGGGCCTCACCAATCCTTCCCACCCCAACTCTCGGTTAAAGTACCTGGCTTTACATCCTTTTTGCAGCGGGCCCACATGGGGCGCCGCCCCACTTCAAAAAGATCCTCCTCTCCATGAGGAGCGCTGAGTGGAGAATTCGCATATGTGGGCACGCCGCCAAGAGGGGAAGTCCCTCTTCTTTTGTTCACCCAGGAGGTACAAGGACTTCCCATTCTGAACGGAGTGATACCCATGAGACCTCCTACCACGGCCAGTTTGGACTACCTGAACATGATGGACATCCCCTATCCCCCTGATACCCAGAAAGCCATTTGGAAGTATGCCCACCACCCTCTTCTGCAGCCACATATTTGTTCCCATGTATGGCGCTGATTGAGATGGGTATAACATACTGCCAAACGCTCTAACGCTATTCACTCGTCATGTGTTGTGTGTGGCCAGTATGGAACGCTGGTTCACCGCCTGGAAGAGTGCCGCTCATCTAAAGCGATATGGCGTTAGGTGCAACGTCTGTTTCGCCAGGATCAGACACAGCCCTTCAGCCTGTCTAAGGACATGTTTGCATTATCCATGGCCTCCCCTCTTCCGCCCTCCCTCTATGCCTTGGTGGTCACAATCTCTATGTAGACTATCCACTCGGTTGTCTTGGATGCCATCTCTGGCTCTATCCCCACCCTCCAAGAGGCTGTACGCCAGTTCCAATCACACTTATAAGACCACTTTTAAGTGTGGATGTTTGGGTACCTTCCACCATGTCGCCGCCAGTTGGTCTCATCCTAGTTCCCAGTTTGGTTCATCATCTCAGACCCCTTCCTTCACGTGTGCTCAATAGTGGCGCAAGCCCATGCACATGTAACCCCCCCTTCCTTCTTTTGGCATTCCCGCTGGCAACAAGAGTTAGCGTTTGCTTCTCTGGGGTGCCCTCATCTCGTTGATGTCTGCTTCGTTGTTTAGTGTCTTTTTGTAAGTGTCCGTCCCCTGGTCGGCCTTCCCCATAATAAATTTAAATTTAACTCCACTGAGATTAAAAAAGTCCACTCTTTACTAGAATCCTACGGGGACATATTCTCTAAATTTGATACTGACTATGGGCATATGAAGGACGGAGCCACACCATAGAGGTTGGTGATGCCAACCCTATCCGCTACAATCCTATCATAGATCTAAAGTTGAAGAGCAACAGATGAGGAAGGAGCTCAAACAGCTCCTTGATGCTAAGTTACTGGTACCCTCTCAACGCCCGTGGTCGTCACCTATCTTGTTAATAAAAAAGAAAATGGGGGTCATTGAGTTATTATGGACTGCTGGAGCCTAAAACAACCTCACCAAGAGTATTAGTATACCCATTCCTTGCAATGATAATGCGCTAGCGCAACTATCAGGCCCCAAATTCCTTTCTGCAATGGATTTAACCAGTGGGTACTGGCATATGGACCTTTTTCCCAAGACCAGTATAAATGTTCTCTTATCTGAAGCAAAGGGTTATTCCAACCCACCCGCCTTCTACAATGGTTGTGCAATACTCCTGAGACTTTCCAGCGAGTTATGGACCACATCCTACAGGACCTCAAGTTAATTTATGTGATCGTCTAATTGGATGACATCACATTTTAAAGCCTTCACCAAGCATCTTACTCATCTGAATGAAGTATTCCAACGCCTGCGTTCCTCTAACCTTCGAATAAAACCATCAAAATGTACTTCCTTCCAAAAGAAGCTGGATTTTATTGGGCACGCCATCTCACTTGACAGGATCCAACCCCTATAAGACAATGTTTAAGCTATATCTTAAATGCCTGCGCCCAAAACCTTGTGCGATATCCAGGTGTTTCTGGTATGATGGGGTATTACCACCATTCATCCTAAAGTTTTATCAGCTGAGTGAGTCTCTATTCTGGTTATTGGCTAAGAACATTCCCTTCCTTTAGGGTTCTGAGAAAAAGGCCGCCTTTGAGACGTTAAAGCATGTGCTACAAAAGCGTCTTTTTCTACGTCACCCTGATTGTGGTAAACCTTTCCCCCTGTTCACCATTGTTTCTTAATGATGTTGGAGCCATTCTGGCTCAATTGGATGACAATGGCGTGGATTCCCTGTTTTCAACTTCATCAAAGTGTTATTTAAAGCTATTGCAACTACAGCATCATGAAGAAAGAGTGCCTTGCTGTACTTTTAGTTGTAAAAATATTACCGCCCTTACTTATAAAGAACTTCCCTCACTTTAGTTTCTGACCACGCATCCTTAAGGTTATAGAATATTAAGGATCCCACTGGACGGTTAGCTCATTGGGCATTAAAGCTTCAACAATATGATATGAAAATTGAGCACCGCGCAAGAACCCGCCATATAGCGTTGATGGGTTTGACTTGGCTGCCAATCCTCCACCTTGATAATAGTGAAGCAGAAAGGCTGCACGGTCTCCTTATGGCCCCTGACGCCTTGGAAGATGAGAATAAACCCGTTAAGAAAATGCTAGAATTGCGCTCCCTCAAAACCAAGGTGATGAGAGGGAAGATATACAAAAAAGTAGGCTCAAATTGGCTCCCTTATCTCCGACCTTCTGAGCACGTCCCAGTGATCATGGAAACCCATTCTATTCAAGGGCACAGTGGAGTGCGTTAAACTTATGAGTGGTTGAAGGATCGATATTACTGGGAGGGAATCAAGGAGTCTATCATTGAAGTGCTGAATGCCTGATTAACCTATAAGAAGCAATCCACCACAAACCCAAATATTAGTATCAACCTACTACGCCTCAACGACCTTTCCACATCACAAGCTTAGATGTGGTAGGTCCTCTATATCAGACTACCAGTGGCAATCGATATATCTGGTTAATATTTGATCACTTCACCAAAAGGGTTAAAGCTTTTGCCCTCTCCACTAAGACCGCTAAAGTCACTGCCATCATATTGCACCAATACATCTTCACTTGGCACGGGTGTTTCTAGGTCCTACTCTGTGACAATGGGAAAAAATTCACTTAACAGGTGGTTAAGATCTTGGTTACTTCCATGGGGGCCCAACAACTCTTCTCGGCTTTATAACCCTTCCACAAATAGGACAGTAGAGAAATTCAATGGTACCTTAGTTTCCATATTAAGGAAGATGGCCAGCTAAAACCCTCTACATTGGTATCAATTATTGCCTAGTGCTATCATGGCCTATTGCTTTAGCTATCATCACATCCTTAAAATGTCCTTTTCCAAGCCTTATATGGTCAGGAACCTGGAGTACATGCCCTGCTAACTAAAGATTTCTTCTCAGCTAGGACGGTAACCCTGAAAAAGCCCTGGAAAATTAGCCCAAAACATCATTCAGCTGCAGTCTGATGAAATGACGAGTTTAGCTAAAACTGTCATCAAGGAAGACCCAACCACTAATGAGCATAGACAACCCTTGCCTGCCTTCCAAGTATCTGATTTGGTGTTATATTATCACAATTGTATCACCCACAGAAGTGGTAAGCTTGGGTCCAATTGGGAAGGACTCTTTGTCATTGTTTATAAGAGGGGAGATGAGTATGCTATTAAGTCGCTTGCCTCTGGCGTCATTATCAACAGTGTCCATGGGTGATTATTAAGCCCTTACTCTCTCCTCAACATTCTTGAAGGAGGTAATGATGGAAAACTAAATGTGCAACTGATTGGTAGGAATATAGTGGGTTTGACTTTGTCCAAAAATATGGTGAAACTCCCCTTTCTAACTCTCAGCTTGATACCCTATATTTGGGTAAGGCTTCTACCATAATGCCTCAGCTAAATACCCTTGCTTTTATTAGTAAAGTTACGCTAAACCTCCGCAGAATCAGGGGACTTCTTCTGAGGTCCCCTTCACGGCTAAACTGCAATTTATAAAAATTACTCCTATGTGCAAGATGGCAGATTGTCATGATTACTTTAAATTGCTTCCCACGATTACGTCCTTCCAGAAGTCATATTCATATCTAAATTCCAAGAATATAAGTATGATACAGGTCTTAAAAGCAGTGATAGGCTAAATCTTCATTTAGCCAAATTGGGATGCCCTTTGCTTAATTTAGATTCCATAGCTTTCACTACTAAGCCTCAAATTAGTGCAAATAATACTTGATATAAAGATAATAGGGGTTCTTTTTTGACTTGCTAAAAAACCCAGAGTTTTCTTTTACTAATAAAATTATCCTAAAAAGTCTACCCTTTTAATAGTTTAAAATCCCCTTTTTTAGTTTTTAATAGCTATTGTGAGTTTTAACACTCCTTGTGACTGCTACTTTGTTGTAGTCCTGTGCACCCAGCGCCCGTAAGCATTTTCCACTGCCAGTATTCCAAAACCCCTCGTCAACTAGAGGACTTGGTGGCCACACTCACAGAATTTGCTTGGTCGCTCTGGTAGCTGATCAGAACCCGCCAGTGTGTAACCAGAGCCAACTTGAGTTCCTCAGATCCTTACATAATCTTTCAGTCATAAAATCTGAAGAAGTGCAGCGTGGACCTTCCCTCAACGCCCTATCTGCCCATTTTAACCCTTTCTCAATTGTGTGGGCTTGTCAGTCGTCTGTCATATCTTCACACACGGTTCCTATGGCTACTGTATATGAGCTTCTGCTCACCATATGTTGGTTCTAGTAAAGTATCTTGTGGTTTTAAGAATTTTGCCCAATAATGGGGCTTCCGATCACTAGTCCTCACATGACGTCCCTTCCCAGCCCAAAACTTCTACAGCATGACCAGATTCTACAATACAACCCATGTTTCAAAATGGGGTAACCTATTCTTGTCAGAAGGTAGGTGACCCTTCAGATTCACTCCCCAACGTTGCAGTATATCGCCTCCACCTTACCCCTCCAATGAACTTACCCAGCAGAGATGAATTCCCAATAGTCCAACCTTATTGTAAGGTTAAATAACGAAGGATAATGTAAGGATTTCCACTAAGGGCAAGAAGCTAAAATATGCCTAAAACCCCTTTTCAAATAGTAAAGGGCAATTTTCTTCTAAAAATAAACTGTATTTGTGCCCACTCAAATACCCTCCTGCCTAGCACTTGGTATGTTGAATAAATTGAGCTCCTTTGTATAGAAATCCCTCATCCTTGCCAAGACGTTAGAAGTACCTCAGGTAAGTCCCTTAATACTGCCACCCATCTTCCCAAAATTTAAAAAAGTTAAATTCTGACGGGTTTACAACGGCCTATCTACACAAAAGCAACCTTGCTGAGGTTTTGAAAATTTCAGCCCTAATTATACCCTTTCTCATGTTATCTTCCTGATTTCACTTTACAAGAAATTTAAAAATTCCTTTTCAACCAAGCGCCAGACCTCCAACGATGAAACGCGCCTTAATTTGGGAAAATTTTTAGAATTTAAAGGAAACTAAATTGGAGGGCAGCCAATCATGGCGTGCCCATCATCTCCCCAACCTTAGTTCTTTTGCTACCACGCAAATTAGCTTCTACCACCTTCAGTTCTCATGCCAACTTATGAACTAACCTTCTACCCTCAAGCGTGAGCACTGGAACCCTGAAACTGGAGAAGATGCTGACCCCAGAGCTGCAGAACCCAAGAATAATGTCGCAAAATGTAACCCCCTTTTCTATATAAAGGCCAGTGCCCTTACTAGTGTGGGCACTAGCCTATTTTTTATAAGAGTTGTTTATTTTTAATAATTCTTTTCCCCTCCCACTGTTTCCATTGTCCATCTTTCTCATTTTTGAGCACCATTCAGCCCACTGAGGCCAGTTCAGTGCTTCTGAGAAGATGTCCTTCCCCTCATCAACTAGAGAACTTGGTGGCCACACTTACAGCAGTTTCTTGGTTACTCTGGTGGATGATCAGGTTTCATAGATTTTAACCAGAGCCAATTTGGGCTCCCCAAATCCTTACAAAGGTTATTGGGCGCTAGTTCCAAAGTTGCTATTAAAACCATTTTTGTACAGGAGTACAATTTGGGTTTCCTGGACCCCAGGAGTATGGCGTCTAGTTCGCAGGCAGTAGTTGAAAAGGTTAGCAAGTTCCTTTGCTATACAGTCATGGAAAGCTCTATAAATTTCCACAGATATATTGTTAAGGCCTGTAAATTCATCTTTAGCAACTTCTTCATCATGCACTTAACTTCCTAAATCATGATTTTGGCAGTTGACATTAGGCGTCATTTGGTGAGCAGGCCCCAAGTTCTGGCTTGGCCAGTACAACTAGGGCGTCAGTTGCTGCATTGCTCATCTCTCAGTACCGTAATAATTCACCATAGAAACTTTTGATCTCACATTTGATTATTTCATGATTGGAGGATACCTCTCCCAACTGGGTTTCCACCTGTCATATCTAGGCTTTAGATTGAATCTTCTTGAGGAAATCTAGGCTCTCCTCGGTCATCATCCCTGTAGGGCTTTAATATTGATAAGTAATGTTCACCCGGCATTCAAGTCATGTTTGGTCATTTTAGCCTGATAACACTTGTGTGTCATTCAGTGATCGCTCCACCAATCTTCGCTGTCCCACTGGAAAGCTTCAAATATCCAGGGTATCCTTCAGGTGCTTCACAGCGGCAGTTCATTTTTAGGCTTTTTCTTTTTGAAATTCATGCTATTAAGCTTTATTTTCCCCTTGATTTAGACCCATCGTTCCAGGAGATCGATTTTTGGTTAGCAAAAAATTAGTTTCCCATCTGATCAATGTTAGCTTTAATTATTTGGCGCTACTCCCCATTACTAAGTGCGGCTAGTGCTATCTTCCACTCTTGATTCTTTAAGGGTTCAAAAGTCAATCTCCACATAGACTATCATATGGTTGCTTTTGGATTTTAAAACTGACTTCGCTATTTAGACATCAGTGGCTTGAGGTTTGACAACATGGGCACATATTCCAGGCGCAAACATTTCTGTGATGCTCCACTAGAATCATATAACAGCCTGGTGAGGTTATTGAAGTGTCATCCTCTTTGTCAATCATAAGGCACGTCTCAAATTTTACTAGTTACTCTAGCATATCCTCAGCCTTACAGTTGGGGCGCACACCTGTTGAGAATGTATTTTGACCTACATTTGTCCATCATTTCAGGTCTCCTGCTATGACCATAGTCTCTTTGGTTGGCACCTTAAAATAAAAAAGACTAAAAGATTTGGTTTTATAAGGTTTGGCGAGGTGTAAACTGCTACCAATTGGAGGCTCTTTTCAGGATTCTCTACCAATGATTCTGGCCACTAAGATCCTTCTGGCATGAGACTCGTCCTTGAATACCAGGTCAATTTTTTTGTTTAGCGCAATGATGGCTACATGATCCGTCCAAAGGGCTTGACACCCAATCTGTAGGGTCCATAGGTGGCGCGTTGCTTTACAGTTTGAGTTTAGTGCCAATTTTTGGCTTTTCGCTTGCATCTCCAAAATTAAAATTATATCATTAATATTATTTGATTTAAAATAATGTAGCTTCCTCCTCCTCGTCTGTATGCTCACCATCCCCTGAGCATTCATGGTCGCTATAATCAATTTTTGGTCATCCAACCCAAGGGTATGAGGATGGTTGGGTTTGTCCAGGTTATTAATGGAATTGCAAATGGAGATTTTGCTTTGGCAGCTGTGATTGTCAAAGGAGAGCGCGGGACATTTGGTGCTTTATAGGTCTTTTTGGATGCCATGGGAATTTTATTGCCAGGCATTTTGTGCACTGAAATCTCCGTAGCCATCCCCATCTCCTAGTTGATTAATATTGGTGATAGTTTGAGAACCAAAATTGGGAGCGTTTTAGACTCTCCAGTTTAAACAGAATTGGAAGCAACACTTACTGACTGCTTACCAGAGCTGCTTTTGGGTTTCTTGATAGAATGGCACTTTTTGCGGGGGTGCATGTGGCTGACTCTGTTTGTTTGGCTTCCCCAGAGGGATTTGGGTTTCAGAACTTAATTTTTTGTTGAAAATTTGTGTGCAGATTTCTTACCCATTCTTCGCTTGTTAGGCTTATTTATCAAATTCATAGGAGCCAGTGTCAGTTGTTCTCCTTTGACAATTTTTGGGGCTGGTTTTTTGTTAGAGCGCCTCCTCTCAATGCTTTCAAACCGCTTGTGATGGGTGGGATGCAACTGGGTCAGGGCCTGTCCTATCATTCATTTTGTACGCGTCGGGTTGTGGTTCATGAAGGGGTTCATCATCTGCTTCAGGTTGATTGGCTGCCTCCCTTGCCCACACTTCCTTATGGTAGACGTCCAGCTCCTGTTGCTGGAACTTCATATCCGCAATTCCATTAGGTTCTGCAGGAGCCATTCCTTAGCTTTGGGATGGAGGAAGGCTTTTGTACCAACTTTGGTGACACCACTGACCAGGTCATAATTAAACTCACTGGGGGTTTTCCCCTTTTTGTGGTGACATTGGGCCATCATGTGGTCGGTCTGATAGCAGAACTGACACATCTGTTAGCCATCTTTCAGTTCCACATAAACGACTTAGCTGAGACCATGCAAGCGGATGAATCGGTGTAGGGCAATTTTATTTGACTTAATCCATGGAGATGGTTCATAAAGCGCCTCCACAGTGCGAGGGTGAAGGCCTTTAGCAATATGATCGCCGCTGGCCTGCCAAAATTCCCAAAATTCCCATAGTATGAGAGGCCAATCCAGATCGCCTCGTGTACCATTCTATTTCCCAATATATCAGAAGGTTTTGAAATGTAACCCACCAGGCGTTTTGGTTCACAAAATGGGTCATTTCTATTCACAAGTATACGCCTTCATATTTGATCCCAAACTTAAGGAATTTCCTCCGGTTGATCTCACCTGTGATTGCAATGTCAATGTAACCAAGTTTGGGCACCCAGTGGTAGTCAAAGTCCCCATCTGCCAAAAGCTCATAAAGTTTGTGGTAAATTAACATTATTAAATCAAACCAAACCTCCTCCACTAGCTGCAAATAGATCAGAATGGCATCTTTGAGGTACAAATCAGGTGCCTGGTGATCCATAAAGCCTCCAATGATAAGTTGGCAGATGTAATCAATGTGGCTTCTGGCCCCATTTCATGAGTTCCCATCAGTTTGGGCTGCCATATCGCTGTATGACTTGGATTTTTGGGTGGGTTTTGGTACGTCGGCTGGGGTTTTACCCTTATTAATCCAACTAATCAATTCTGGACGCTGAGCCCCCAGTTCAAGAAAGCTTTGACCTGGCATATATTAGTACCTCATCAATTTATATTTCTGTCCATTGGCGCTCCAGTCTCCAAGGTTTTTTAGCTGAGGGCGTCAGCCAGCGAGAACCTCAGACAGTACCAGTGGAGGGTGGCTTCAGGACCGCACATCAGATGAAAGTACTACTGTAGGGCCTCCAGAGTAATTGAGTTATAATGGCACCAATACCTCACTTAGACACTGTTCCATCATTGTCAGTGAAGATTCTCGCCATTGCAGCAGGCATGTTTGCTTCTCTCCACTGGAAAGCCACCGTGGGTGAAAAGCTTTCAACAGCATATGGGGCAGCAACGGATGGCTCCAGTAATGACTGTTTCCAGTTACAAAGTGCATTGATGCAAATTCCTGCTATGAGCTATTCGCACCTGAGATCAGAAGTCATGACCCCCTTTATTACCGCTGCTGCTTGTGGAGAAACTTCATGTTCCATCCATGGTTGGGCAAACTTAAGTGAAACCTGCAGCATCCCAGTCAGCCGCATCAGCACGTGTGGCGAAGTCTCTCCAGATTTTCCATTTTGAAATGGGTAATGCATGGCCACAGAGAGTTCCGTGGAATGGCTTTGTTACCCCCACTCATGAATCTTCTCAATATTGGCGCTGCCCAGAACCAGTATTTCATTTCCAAGGGTTAAACCTGTTGGTGCAACAGTTGATGGCCTCCTTTGGTTACTAATACTGGTAGCCCCATTCTACAATTTTCCCCTTTTCTCCAACCTGCCTTCATCAAGTTGGATGTAGTTGCTGGCAGAATGCAGGTATATAATCAGTGCGAGGCTTTGGTAGCCTTGAATCTGACAATCCACAGGAGAGCATCCTTGGGGAAACATGGTGTTATATCATTCCAGTGCATTTTCAACTGGAAGGGCATGCCAAGCCCATTCAAGGATTGTTGAAATGTTCAGGAAACTTTTCACATATGCAGTAAGTGCCAACAGTGGGAGGCCCAAACTACTGACAGCCTGAGCGAATTCTGCTAGTACTCTAGCTTTGGTGTAAACTATCGCGTTGTAAAGATTGATACCAGCTTCCATCCAGGCTCATGAATCCACAGGCTTCAGATCATCATGGACGGCGGCATCTATGGTTGGGTGATTGAGTGGAAGTTTCATCCATTAAAGCCTATATTTGGTACAAATCTGCGAAAATTGAAAAAAATACTGCCACGTCCAATAAAATTTGAGTATCTAGCCTGCATTTAGCAGCCCTGGTAGAGAACTTATGGTCTCTCTATATGACAGCGATGGCAGGCTTAATGGTTTTCATAATCAATAGAATTACCATGGAGTATGGGAACTGAAGTTCCTCCCAATGCTTAATATTATGGGAGGCAACACTGAAATGCGTGAGCATATATTTTTGCGTGTGCATATACTTCATGGGAGCTCTGGATGATGGCTTAACTTATGTGGAGGTATTTGATCCCTCTGGAAAGAATTCTTTTTTGAAGAATTAGCCTGTGTTTCTGATCTATCAGATTAAGGTCCCAATACTAATACTACCACCTCAGTGCTACAGCCCAATGAATTGGGCAAGCGAGCTGTATGATTATAGGTGGGGAGAGTTCCTAACTTTGACTGAAATTATTGAAGATGCTGACTGACAATTTAGGTGAACGAGCGAATTTTTTTGCAGGAAGTGGCCACAATCTGATATAAAGTTTATTGGGGATTTGATCTGACAAATTAGGCATTGTTCTGTGTGGATAGTGTTGGAATTGGATCCTGATGTGACAGTAACATCATCGGGACTTTTGGTTGTCACGTTTTTGGTGCAATTGGTCATGCTGCCAGGTTAACATCTTCCAGGTGATTTCTCCAAGACCATTGAAATAATTTTACTGCGCCCTCACAACTCTCTATGTAAGTCCAGTGGGCTTACTAGAGGCAGTAGATGTGGACTCTATCATTGAGGAGTCCTCATGATCCTGATAGGCTGCTTGCTGTGTTACTGAGGTTTGTACCCATTGACATCACATTAAAAAAGTAGGAGAATTCACACTGTGGAGGGTGCTGATGAACCATGATGCAATTGGGTGGCATCACTGACAGCACCATGTGCATCAGCGGTAGGAAGTGATCCATTGGATTTACTTTCTGTATTGGTGTGCTTTGAAAAGGTTTTACTAAAAAATTCTACACTGCTTAGGCGTGGAAGTAGGTGCCATTTTGGTTTGAGATGAGCAGGCACCATTGCTGATATCCCTGTAAGAGGAGTCAGAGGAAAGTCATCTGGTGTATTTACTCACCATTGTGGATTACTTTACTGATTATTAAAAACTATTGGAGTGGAATCAGGCCATCCATTTTTTTGCTTAGCACTGATGGGATGTAAGTCCCAGGGAACGTCCCCTGTGTGCCAATTGAGCCCTTTTCCCATTTATGAGTAAAAAGATTATGAAGAGGGTGGCTGTACCCCTTGTTACCCAGGGTGACCTCACCCACATGGTAGACAAGCGCTGGGTAACAGCCCTCCCTCTTTGGATCCCTCCCCTTGGTGCCCACACTCACCTCAGCTGATATTGTATGTCTGATCAGGGAAATCTGCACCGAGATTGCCAAACATAAGTTGATTGGTTCAAAAACAAGTGAAAACAAGACTGATGATCAGAATCCATATAGTCAAAAAGGGATGAAAATTGATTCATTGTCCAGAATCACTGATAGTCTCGATTTGACCAACAGCACAATTGTCAAAATTAAGCCCTCTCAACATTGTTGAGGAAGATCCCTGACATGCAGGTAGTAGCATCAGACACCATTGATAATAGTTTGAAGCTCCCATCCAGCAAATTGGGAGTTGCAGCCAATGCAACATTTTTAACTAAACAAATGGCCCAGCGATTAGACATGGGCGGGTTGGGCATCCCAAACCCATTCCCAAACAATTAGGACTGCCCCTAGGTGGGGTGGCCCTGGGGGATTCCCACTGCTCGTCAGGCTAGATGCCATCACGCCAACTGTCATAAATGCAGTTGAGCCTCAGTTTGGGCGTTTGAGGTCAAACTAACAGTGACTCAGTCTACTGCCAAATTCTTTGATGTTGGTTCCCAATGAGCTTGTCTGCCCTCATCCCCAAATAATTTGCCAGTTAGGTCAAAATTGAGGGACCTGATCCCTTCTTGTTCCCGCATCAATCAACCACTATTTAATCAGTTGCATCACACTGAGAAGATTTTTTAGTACTTGTCACACTGAGAAGATTGTTGGTCAATTTTCTTAACTTTCCTTTAAGTAAAATTTGCCACTAAAGCTATCAATTTTTGGTTTTTATAAAATCCCTCTGGCCACATTCCCAATGGCTTTACTCTGGTGGCCTGTCAGTCCCTTTAATGAATGGGCTTTACCAGTAGAGATGGTCACTATGGCCCCTACCATCGTCAACTGGATTCAGCGAGCTAGATATTTCTGGCAATTCAACCCCATTATTTCAAACATCTGACAACAATATACTGGGATCTTGCGGCCTTACATCCACCATTTCCAAGCAAGGATCCGCCCCCTTGTCTCCTCAGTTGAATTGAATCTACCCGCTGGTGACCTTGTAGAGAATATACCTGTGGTACCATCCCCTGCAGCAAGGCCCCTATTGTCTGGGGTTGTCTCCATTTGGTTTGTTCTCAAGTTGCTGTTCACATTTTGCCCTACACCAATGGTTTATCATTTCTCCAATTCACAGCTCCATACAACGTTGTACATGCGGCAATGCCTCTGGCATTCTGGCTTGCTTTTTGGGTGCTTACGCATCCTGACTGGCAGGCTGGTCTAAACTTCTTCTGCCATTTTCATGAAATGGGAGGAGAATCCTACGTGCTCTAAGGTTGGCGGCAGTGAGGTACTGCTCTATAGGCGCAGTAACACACTAGCAGGTGGATTATTCTCTCTGGTCTTGTTCTGGTCACTTTTGAATTAAAAGCAAGATTAGTAAGAGCACAAATTTTTTTACTTTTGTAAGGATTGGTCCAGTATCTGACCAGTAGCTTAGTAGGTATATTAAAATGAATAAGAATGCAAGGAATTTCAATTATGGGAATAATACATCACTGATAAACTTAATTCCATCTTTGACAAAGCAATAGCTTTTATCAACTTTTGACTTGATATATATCCTATGGCTGGGGGTGTATGTTCATAATCCAGGCAAGTATGAGTAAATAGCATGATGATATTAAATCATTATAGATGCCTATTGTTTTTATAATTTTTCCAAGATAATCAACTAATTTAATGATATGAATTACTGCAGATGGTGATCATTAAATTCAGCATAGATTAACCAACTAAAATTAACTAAATAAATAAAATAAATTAATAGTATATTTTTCATGAGAGACTATATATAATTCATATGTTGATTTTTCTTTTTAGGTAAAAATGGTGAGGTTTTAGTAATGATATATAGGGATAGTGTTTTTTTAAATTGGGAAAAGAATCACTTCTTAAAGTGCACTATTTTTGGAAAAAAACTGGGCTTAAATTTTTTTGGGAAAAAGAACTGGCTTTAAAAAATTTTAGAGGGAAAAGTCACTTCTTAAGAATGAAAAAGAGCCTCCTTTGAAGAAAGCTCTATAAAGTATGGAACAATTGAGAATTTATGAATTATCAATAAAACCCTTTTTAAGTTGGTGCCATCTTCCAACTTGACTTATAGAATTTTGCTCACAAATACAAATTAAAGCTTATATTAATTAGGTCCAAATGTACCCTATAAACAACTTAGAATATATAATGCTGAGTGTTGGGATTTTTGCCCGAATTTTCAGCCTGCTAGATTACTTGGAATCTCTAGGGGAAAATTCCCTAAGGCAAAGTGAATCAGAAATTGGCTGTCCCAAGTTTTAGGAGTAACTATGTTTGGGGGATTTTGAGATATTCTCCTGGTCATATCCATCAGGGATCAATCCAGACAAATACTTAAGATCTCATTAGGCGGAGTTGCTGATGAAATAGGGGCATCTGATAGTGATTAACTATCAGGTGTACTGATTGGGATCAGTTGGGTTTCATCACTGACTGATTGGGAATTTAAGGAGTAAGTTGCGAGGTGAGTGATGCCATCTGCAATTAATGAATCAATCAGTTGGTTTATGACCTGCCTTAATGGGTAACAAGTCCTATTATCTAAGCAGCTCGCTAGCCAGATATGTTGGTTTGCTTGGATTGATAGGAAAACGTTAGGGACACATTTTCTGACTCTTTTCGTTTTAGGTTTTGAGCATGTCCAATGACGGAATCCTAGCCAGGATAGGGAAGACCATCGCTGCTGAGATGAGGATGGGTGATTCAATGGCAATGGCTGCCATTTCATCAAAGAGGTGTCAACCAAGGGTTAGACAGCCCAATTCCCCGCTATATATATTCCCTAGGGCTCACTATAGTAAAAAAAATAATACAGGAGATAATAACAGATAATAAGAGTTATTCAGTTCTAAGTTATCCATTTGGTATATTGTTAAACTATCATCAGCTTCCATTGTGCTATTCTGGCTCAAAAGTATTATTGCTGTGTGCAATAATTGGAAGACTCTTAGAGAAAAGAGTTAAATCCAAACGGGGATCTAGAGAAGGAGCCACAATTGGGGGATAACTGCTGACTGTGTGTTGGACCAAAAAGACTGTCCCCAGGTTATCTCAGCAAAAATTGGGTGGACAAAGCAAGGGAACAAATCCCTACAATTATGACATCATGAGTATTTAATCAGGAATACTGGCTGAGCGTTGGGCCAAAATATAATTAATACTCAACTATGAATAATAGTCTCCATACTATTATTGATTAAGAAACTATTCTACTATACAACACGATGAATTGCATGAGGAAACTGAACCTGAGCAGTAAAAAGATTAAAAGGGTTGTTGCCAATAATAACCCAACTCAAGTGAATTTTTACACTGAGTATATACCATTTTTCCATTGATCTCAAAAATCTTCTTTTGATTTCAACATTTGCAAATCAATTTCAACATTTTCCAAATTAATTTCAAGGTAATTTTTGGCATTAAAATTATATGCTAAAATATAAGTAAATTGATTTAAGAAAGAGAATTATAAAGCATATTTTATTGATGAGCGTAAAGCAATTCAGCTGCACAAATTTACAATATTTCTAAGAATAAGTCTAAAATATTCCGTACTATCAGTGGCTGAAACAGTAGCAGTCTCCTCTAAAATTAAGTCTGATAGCAATCCACTTTCACCGCTTAACTTTGATCTAACTCCATTTTGCCTTTTAAAAGGCACTTTCATTATATTTAACATATATGAATATGAAGATAAAACCTAAGCTCGAATAAAAATGAAGTTATTTTCTCTAGATCTTTCCTTAATATGAATTCAAGTATTTCTAATATAAGACACATTCATGCAGATTTATTATTTTATAGATAAGAGCAAAGCTCATGTAAATAGTCAACAAAAATATTACTATCAACTATTTAATGAGTAAAAGTAGTTGGAATTCAGGGTATTTTGATGCTTGCTGGTGCTTTGCACCATGAATTTCAACAATGTTTTGCAGGAGATGGGAAATCTTTTATGCTTGGTTTTTAATTTATAGAAGGTGATGCGACCACCTATATTTAAATTAATGGAAACGTTTTTTTATAAAAAATGTTGGTTTTATAAGTTTTTT
Organism: Massospora cicadina; assembly: GCA_022478985.1. Lineage (NCBI taxonomy): Eukaryota > Fungi > Entomophthoromycota > Entomophthoromycetes > Entomophthorales > Entomophthoraceae > Massospora > Massospora cicadina. The sequence continues at coordinate 58,107 of JAKSZP010013511.1, forward strand.
TATTAGTATTCTCCTTGGGTCAAGAAGCAAACCATATTAGTATTTTAGGGCTAAGTATTTAGATTGTATTGAAGCTTGAAGTGAGTCAGACAGGAAATTTGGTATAAGCTGAGTGCATCCAATTTTGGTAATATGTGCTATCAACCTTTTGAAGCTTTTGAGACTTTCCTCACTTGAACGGAATGGCTGATGGAGGGTCAGTAGGAGGTGTTTGGAATAAGTTAGAAAGAGGACAGAGAGGACCCTCAGAAAAACTCCCCCAATTTTGCCACAGGTTTGGTGTAACTCTGCTACTAGCCATAGGGCAATTTAGCCAAGTATTGGGGACAATAATATTACCCCAATTTTCAGGAGTTTTGTCAAAAATTGACCAGGGTTTTTTGGCTAATGCTATTCATATAAAAACTTAAATCACTCTTAGTACAATATTAGACTTGTAATTGTCCGAAATCACCCCTTCAAGAGTGTTAGGGGGAGAATAAGGCCACAAGAACCATCCATGAACACAATTTCTGTAACTCATGTTGTAAGGGATTTGATTGAGTACTCCTCTTCTCGCTTGTAAGTAACTATAAAAGGTCTTTCCCAAATAAACACAAGCTTCTCCCTTATTGAAGTGATACAATTATGATAGTACAGCACCAAGTCAGATACTTGGAAGGAAGGTAGAAAGAGCTAGCTCATTAGTAGCTTGACCCTCTTTTGTGACAGTTTTTGGCCAAATTAGACATAGCCTCTGATTGTACCTGAATGGTGTGCTAGGCCAACTTCTTCATGGCTTTCTCAGGTTTAGTCCTATTAGATAAAATATCTTTGTTTAATGATGCCAGAAATACAGGTTCCCATCCATACAATACATGGAATGGAGATATTTTGAAGATTCTTTGGTAACTGATATGGTAGGTCATGAGGGCCCTTGGTAAGTACAGATCCCAATTAAGGGGTTCTGAAGTGGCCATTTTTCTCAATATATAAACCAAGGTCCCATTTTCTCTTTCCATGGTGCCATTGGTTAAGGGGTTATAGGGGGCAGAAAAGAGCTGTTGCATGCCCATGGAGGTAGCGAGAATCTTCACCAGTCTGGATGTAAAGTTTTTTCATTATCACAGAGAAGAACCTGGGGCCAACCATGTCAAACAAAGATATTCTGATGGAGTAAAGTGGGCGTGGCCTTATCCGTTTAAGAAGAAAGAGCCACAGCTCCAACCCATTTGATTAAATGATCAATTCTAACCGATTTATATCGATTTCCCCTAGTAGTCTGGGGTAGAGGTCCAACCACATCTAAACTTATGGTGTGGAAGGGTTGTTGAGGAGTAGTGGGTTGGTACTGATACTGGGTCTTTAGACTGGATTGCTTTTTGCAGATCAGATTAGCGTTCAGGACCTCAGTTATGATCTCCACGATAACCTCCCAGTAATAGCGCTCTTTACCCTACTCATAAGTCTTCCACACTCCGCTATGCCTTAAAATAGAATGGGACTCCAAAATGACAGATACTCACTCTGACGTCTGAAGATAGGGCAACCAGTTTACCCCTCCTTTCTTGTATAGCATCACTTTCCACCATGGTACTGTGGGAGTGCCAAGTTATCATCTTTTTTACAGGTTCATCCTCATCCATTCATGTATCAGGAATCATCAGGAGGTCATGTACAATCTCGGCTTCACTATCATCTAAATGAAGGATAAGCAGCTGCGTCAACCCATCAACTTTCATATAGCTAGTTCCCTTCTGATGCTCAATTTCCATGTCATAATGCTGGAGCTTCGAAGCCCAGCGAGCCAACCGTCCTGTGGGTCCTTCATATTCTGCAACCACTTTAAGGATTCATGGTCAGTATCCACTTTAAGGGAAGTCCCTTATAAGAAGGGGCGGTAGTGCTTCACAGCAAGCAGAACAGTAAGGCACTCCTTCTCAGTGATGCTGTAGTTGCGTTCAGCTTTTGAGAGCATCTTGCTGCATTAGGAAACAGGATGATCAACCCCATGCTCGTCTAGCTGATCCAAGATAGCTCCAATGGCGTAATCAGAGGCATCTTTGAACAGCATAAAGGGCTTTCCATTGTCAGGGTGGTGGAGGATTGGCCTTTGTTGCAGTAACTTCTTCAAGGTCTCAAACGTGGCTTTTTGTTCTGCACCCCAATGAATGGAGTGTTCTTAGCCAATAACCATAACAGAGACTCACTGAGCTGGGAGAACTTGGGGATGAATTAATGGTAATACCCCAACATGATAAGAATAACCATATGTTGCAAAGGGTTTTGGGTGCCGGCATCTTGGATATAGCTGCGACCTTATCTTGTAAAGGTTATATCCCATCCTTAGGGATGGCATGTCCAAGGAAATCCTGCTTTTTCTGGAAGAACGTACATTTTGATGACTTCGATTTAATGTTAGAACCCCACAGGCAGTAAAACACTTCTTTCCAGTGGGTAAGATGCACATTAAAGGTCTTGGAAAAACTGTGATTATCAAGATAGACGATGGTGCAGCTTAACTTAAGGTCCTTCAAGATATGATCCATTGCTCGATGCAAAGTGGCGGGTTCATTGCATAACCCTATTTAGTTGGGTAGGTTGGAAATGACCCTCACTGCAAATAAGAGCGCATTTCACCTGATCTTGTAATGTAAAGGTCCATTTGACAATATCCGCTAGCCAAGTCCATGGCGGAAAATAAGTTAGAGCTGAATAGTTGGTCTAGGGCATCATCAATGTGGGGGATAGGGTATCTATCCTTTTTAGTGAGTTTATTCAGTTTGCGGTAGTCCATAACTACCAATGACCGCCATTCTTTTTTATGAGCAATAATGGAGATGCCCAAGTGCTTTGAAAAGGAACCAGCAGTCCCACATCCAGCAAATGCTTTAACTCCGTCCTCATTTGGAGCTCTTTAACCTTTGATTTCTGATAAGGCTTGGATTGAATAGGCTGAGCATCACTAATGTTATTATTATGAGTCCAACCCTTTATATTCCCATAGTCAATATTAGATTGAGAGAAGATGTAATTATAGGACTCCAGGAGAGAGTGAATTTATTAAGCTTTTTTAGGGAATTAGATCCTTTAAAAATTGAACGTGGGGCAAAATATTTTCAATGATCAATTTTTAGTCTCAGATCTAACATAGACCAATATAATGGACTTGTTGGATGTCTCCAATTGGAATCAGCAGGGCTTTTCCAACCTCCTTATTCTTCTTTATGATCATATCCTTGTTAGTAAGATTCCCCAACAGAATATTGATAGGTCGCTGGTAGGCAGGGTCTATGATACCCAACAACACCTGAGGTTCCAAAGATCTTATCCAATTAATGCTTGTTAAGTGAAGTAAATAGTTGCGGTGGATTTGCACAGTAATCTTAGTGTCTATCTCCTTCTATTCACCCGCTTTGACTACTAACTCCTCTGAAGCATACAATGGAAGGACATCTGAAGCATCCATGGAGTCAGGCAGATTTTTTGTGTTTATACCCGACGTTGTATAAAGGAGAGAGAGGGTAGAGGAAGGTTACTCAACTAAGCATGAGTATACTTTCTTCTTAAGCTCATCATTTTTAAAGACTATGGGAACTTTTAATTGATAATGGAGAGAAATCCATGTTTCATATTGATAATTCCGTCATACTCAATCATGATTTGAGTGCTAATAAGCTGGTCATACGCATTACTTCTACTGCAACAGCGGGGGCAGCAGAAGGATCTTCCCAATACATATGGGTACAGAAGAGTAGGCTCCAATACCTCACGATTTGTTGGTCCCCGCAGTTCCAAACTAGTGTGAATATTCCAGGTCAGGCTCCAACTTAATTCTATTAATGAGCTTTGAAGAGATGACATTCACTGGACACCCATATCAAGATGGCTAGAACTCGCACTTTATTAATGATTTCTATCCTAGTATAGTGCTACCAAAAGTAGGGGAGGGCAAGAACCTTTTTTAAATTATAGAGAGTAGGAAAGGCTCTAAGTGATCGCGGGGTATTTATCTTTAATATATTTAAGGGTATGAACCTGCTGGGTAGATTGGATCATTGTACCAATGAGCTGGTCAGCTTCGCTGGTAATCAATCACCTCTGAACACCTCAACATCTGTTGGAGATAGGTTTGTTGGTGTTTTATAGTCATATATATTCTTTCAGGCCTCAACCTATATTGTATCTGAACTTCCATTGGGTTTGGGAATCCAGCTATTTATGGGCTCGCTGGTGCTAATCACCACTGGATTCCAAAAATGGTTTTTGATAATAAAGAAAAAACACTAATAAAGACAATTGGTTTTATATATTTTATTAGTGTCAGCACCAGGTAAGAAAAAAGAACACTCTCAATATTTTAATATTCAGTATTTAAACTTTATTAAGGATTTAAGGGAATTCAATGGTAAGTTTGGATCAGCTTAGTATGGTCTAAATTAGGATATATGTACATTTGAAGTATTGAAGCTCGGAAAATTCATTTCACTTTAGCTGAATGACAAAGGGAATGCTATTTTCAGGTAAAATGAACCCTTAGGTTACAGATTTAATATTTTCAGCTAATCCCCATTATAGAAAATTATTGCACCTTTAGGAACCCCAGTTAAGACTATAAAAGGGGGTGGTCCCCGCTTAGGTGTTGGCTTTGAACTAGACATGGCCTTGGGAGGAACCTCAAATGGAATCCCCAAGTTCCCCATGTGGTTGGGGAAATCCAAATGTCCGACTTCGTGCTATTTGCCCGTATAGTAATCATCAAAGTGTTACCCCAATTTGTGGGGTTCTACTGAGTTTTGACCAGGGTCTTATGGTCGATATTATTGTTATTATTACATAGATCACTCTTATCATAATCGTAAACTTGTACACGCCTGACATTTCCCCCTTTTGGCTTATTTTGACCCAAAACATTTTATTTTCTTGTAGCTAGGAGGGCAAGTATCCGGCATTGCCCCCTCAAGGATGTTGGGGGGAGAATAGGGCCATAGGAAATGGACATGTACCCAGTTAATGATAATCCCTGTAGCCAAGGATTTGATAGATTACTATGCACCTCTTCTGTAGGTGATGACGAAAGGGCCTTTCCAGACTGTCCCAAGCTTACCACTTCTAGGAGTGATGCGGTTATGATAATACAGAGCCAGGGTAGAAACTTGTAATGTAGGTAGGGGTTTTGGAGCTCATTGGCAGCCTGCACTTCTTAAGTCACCATTTTAGCTAGATTGATCATAGCCTCAGATTAGATCTGGATGACGCGCTGAGCCAATCTTCTCAAAGTCTTCTCAGATTACTCAGCTTAAGAGGAGAATACCTCTTTAGGTAAGAGGGAAGGTATTCCTAAATTCCGCCAATACAAGACATAGAATGGGGTTATTTTCAAGATCTGGGGATAACTAATCTGGTAGGCCACAAGAGCACTGGGTAAGAATTGATCCCAGTGAAGTGGATCAGAAGAGGCCGTTTTTTTTGTAAAATGGAGACCAAGGTTCCATTTGCTCTCTCCACAGTCCCGTTGGTAGATGGATTATATGGAGCTGAGAAAAGCTGTTAGGCTCCCATAGAGGTGGCCAGGATTTTTACTACACTAGAGGTTAAGTTATTCCCATTGTCACAAAGTTGTACTTATGGGCAGCCATGACGAGAGAAAATGTTTTGATGTAAAAACGTGGCTGTGGCCTTGGCCGTTTGGGCAGGGAGAGTCATGGCTTCAACCCACTTAGTAAACTGGTCAATGGCTATTAGAATAAATTTATTTCCACCAGTTGTCTCTGGGAGGGGACCTACTACGTCTAAGCTGATGGTGTGGAAACATTGTGAGAGGTATTTGGTTGATAATGGCATATAGTCTTTAAATTGAATTTCTTCTTACATGTGAGGCAGGCATCCAAGACTTCTACAATAGTTTCCATAATTCTTCCCAATAGTACCGATCCTTAATCCACTCATAGGTTTTCTTTTCTCCTCCATGACCTAGGGTGTAGTGAGCTTCCAAGATAGCAGGTACACGTTCTGAGGACCAAAGATAAGTTAGCCACTTTACTCCCACCTGCTTATACAACTTCCCGCTCTCCACTTTGGTGTTGCAGGATTGACGGGCTAACCTTTTCTGTACAGGCTCATCCTCATCACCTATTCATTGGGTCATTAAGAGGTCATATAACCTCTCCACCTTGCTATTATCTAAGTTAAGGACTGGCAGCCGATCTAATCCATCTACATTCATGAACAGGTTCCATCATGGTGTTTGATCTTCATGTCATAATGCTGGAGCTTTAGAGACCAGCAAGCTAATCGGCCAGTAGGATCCTTCATGTTCTGCAATCATTTTTAACGAAGCATGGTCTGTAACCACAGTAAAGGTGGTCCCATACAGGAAAGGGAGGTAGTACTTCACAGCTAACAGAACGGCAAGGCACTCCTTCTCTGTGACACTGTAGTTGCATTCCACCTTTGACAGAACCTTACATAAATAGGATACCAGACGATCTACACCATTTTCATCCAATTGGGCTAAGATGGCCCCAACGGAGTAGTCAGAGGCGTCAGTAAGCAAGATAAAAGGTTACTAAGATATAGGTGCCGTAGGATAGGACGTTGCTGCAGCAGTTGCTTCGGAGTCTCAAAAGTGGCCTTTTGTTTGGCACCCCCAATGAAAAGGGGTATTTTGGTTAATAGGCGAACAAGGGGCTCGCTGATCTGGGTGAACTTAGGGATAAACTGATAGTAATACTCCATCAGCCCTAGAAATACCTGAATATCCTGTAAAGTTTTAGTGGAGGCATTTTTGAAATTTCTTTGACATTATTTTGGATGGGTTGGATTCCCTCTTGAGAAATGGAGTGGCCAAGGAAATCCAATTTTCTTTGGAAGAAGGTACACTTAGAGGGGCTGGGACCATCTAGTACTAAAAAAAGGTACACTTAGAGGGTTTTAACTTGATATTTGACTCGTTAAATGTTGAATACCTCCTTCAGTTGTTCAAGATGTTTATTAAATGTTTTTGAAGACAACGTGATGTCATCAAGATATACAATGACGCAACTTAATTTAAATCCTGCAAAATGTGATACATAGCACGCTATAAAGCTGCAGGTGCGTTGCACAGCCCTTGAGATAATTAAATAGGTTGGAAGAGACCCTCACTGCAAATATGCTCGAATTTCTCCTGATCTTATGTAGAAAGGTCCATTTTCCAATAGCCACTAGCCAAGTTTATTGCAGAAAATAAGTTAGAACTAGAGAGTTGTTCCAGGGCATCATCAATGCTTGGGATAGGATAGCTATCTTTTTTGTGAGGTTTTAATTTGTGGTAGTCCATGACTACCCAATAACAATTGTTCTTTCTAATTAACAAAGATGGTGAAGACCAAGGGCTTTGTGATGGAACTAGTAACCTCGCGTCTAGTAACTTTTGGAGCTCCGTCATCATCTGCTGTTCTTCCACCTTTGACATGCAGTAAGATTTTGACCTAATAGGATGGGCATCACCCACATCGATGGATTGGCGCCAGCCCTTCATGTGCCCATAGTCAGTATCTGACTTTGAGAATATGTCGTTATATCTTTCTAGTAAAGTATGGACTTTCACAGCTCATATGGGGTCATCTCATCCGAGATATGGACGTTAGGTAAGGTAAATACCAGGAAATCCATGGGAAATCCCAAATTTGTCATAGAACCAATATAGTGGATACGTTCAATGTCCTCCACTGGGATTATTAAGTCTCTTCCAATCTCCTGGTATTTTCTTATAACCATGTTCTTGCCTATGAGGTTTCCAAGAAGAATAGTAATAACCTCTGGTAGGCTTGGTTAATATCCCCGGCAATAACAAAGCTCCAAGGGGCTAATGCCCTCAAGACTTATGGGGTGAAACAAAACTGGTGTGGGATTTGGAGCGTTATTTTTGTGTCAACCACTCGTTGTTCACCAGGCTTAATCAAGACCTCGTCTGCAGCATAGAAATGGATACTGTCCCTAGCATCCACTGAATTTGGAAATTTTTGTGTTGCGCCCAGCTGTGGAATAATGTAATTTCATAGATGAAAAGGGGTATTCAACCAAGAAAGAGTATCCATTCTTCTGTGATCTTTATTGGATAAGACTAGAAAGACTTCATAGTTTGTAACGAGAGGAACCTTGCTTCATGTTGATTTTTCCACGTACATAATCATAAACTGGATACCTATGAGTATAACATAGGTGTTATTGTCCAAAGCCACTTCTGGGGCTGATAATATGAACTTCTTAATTTTAATTGGAAGGGAAAAGTATGCCCCAATGTCACAGATGTTACTTGGGCCTGCTGCTCCAAATTCTTGATTATACTTCATGTCAAGCGCCATTTTTTATCTTTTTGATGAGCTTTGATTAAATTTTACGCTAACTGGGGAGCCAGTATCCAGGATGACCATTACCTAGACTTTTGAATGACCACTTCCACTTTGGTGAGTGTTCTTCCAAAGTTAGGAGACAGGGCCAAGACCTCCTTGAGCCAGAAAGTGAAGTTTAGTTTATGAGAAGTCTCGGGGTATTTATCCAGGATGGATTTCACAGTATGGACTCGCTGAATAGGTTGAATCAAGCCAGCTAAGAACTGATCTCCGTTGCTGGTAGTGTCAATGACTTTTGGACACCTAAGAATTTTGCTGAATTACGTTTCTTTAAGGAGAGTGTCTATAACTCTCCTGTTCCCAGCGTGGTAGTGCACGGTGCACAAGGCCAACGCCAGATACTAGCCATTAGTGCTAAAGTATTAGAGCCCAGTAGAGGGTGCTGGAGTAATAACAACTTAGGCAGAGAAGTGCGAGTTTTACAATAAATTACCCACCAAAAGCGATGCGGTGTACAAAGACAAAGGGGTTAAGCGACCCAGGTTGGAGGGAACCTGGGCGAAACAACGGTGCACTAGGTGATAGCTGGAGTGTATTTATGATGGCAAGGGTAATGGAGAACAAGACCTCCTCAAAGAGGTTTGCACACAGGAGCATTTAAAATTTTATAAAAATAAAAATTTAAAACGGGGAAATGTTTATTCAAAAGTCAATCAACAAGGAATGTTGGTCAGGGAAAACATATTTAAACTTCGATGGGGAAATAAGGGGTTTGCAGAAGTGGACCCAAGCACTGACCCACCAATAGGCACACACTACCATCCAGATTAATAGAATAACTGAAACTGACTTCACTCATCTAATCAGTTGAAGTTGATTTTAACCCAAATGTGTAATTTCTTAAATGGAATGGGATTCAAAGCCCTGTTCATCAACTAACTGAACCGAACTATCTGCATTTTTTATGTAAACCATTTGTTTCATCTCCTGGGCTGACGTAAGAGGCTGGACGTTTGGTACCTCACTAGTACCAACCTGGGCATATTTAGCTTGAACCCAGCGTTGGTCTAGCGTGTGCCTGAGGTCAGGGAGGGCCTGAAGCTTCACCTTCTGGGCCTCCAGGCGCCCAGCCTTATCCTTGGGGTTGGTTCCCACTATGATGTCATCTACCCATGACATTACTTTCTCCTCCTGACGGGGCTCAACCCCCCCTCCAGGGGCTCGCGCAAGGGAAAAGTTCTTGTGAGAAGGGGCCAACTTCATGGCAGCAACGGTCAGTTTAGGTTGAGATCCAGAAGCCTGGGGGAAACGCTTGTGGAAGGCTTCAATCAGATCATGAGCATGCACACAGTTGTGCACTAGAACCCAACTGTTCTCTGCAGCGTCAAAGCCCTTCCAGGGTACCAGATACTCCAGCCTTATTTTAACGCGGCGGGAGGCAAATAGTTCTTCCTTATCCCACTTTGGCACCCCATCCACGAGATAGGCATCAGGAGTCTCTGGTGGGGGGCCCTCAAACAACGTCAATTGCTCACACGAAAGTCAGAAAATATCCAAAATGAAGGGGGAGGTAAATCTGGTATGAGGCATGGCCCACCTTTCTAACAACGCGGTAGGGGCCAATACTCTCTGGATCATCTTCTTACATGGCTTCTTGATAGGGATGTTACAAGCATCAAGCATCACAAGATCCTCTTCCTTGTACGCAGGACCCACTCAGCGCTTCCCATCAGTGCTCTCCTTATACACTTGCATTGCCGCCTACAAGCATGAAGAAGCCCCCTGGTGGACCTTCTTGATTGTCTTGGCAAAGTCCACCACCGCTTCAATCTTAGACCCACAGCTGGGCTCCATGTTAAGGGGTTGAATTAAAGCCATGTCTGGCGAAAAAAGGGGAACAACCGATTGAAGAATGCAACGTGGTGTTGCAACTAAATTGGGCCATAGGAAGGTGAGAAGCCCAATATGAATGATCCGCGGCGGTGTAACACCGCAGGAACTGCTCCAAGCACTGGTTCACATGTTCAGTCTGCCCATCTGATTGAGGGTGATAGGCAGTTGAATGGCAGGGGAGAATCTGAAGAGTCATACAAACACTTCTTAAAAAGATGGAGGTAAATTGGGGTCCCAGTCACTGATAATCATTTGGGGAACCCCAGGGACTGCAAACACATGCGTTAAGAAGAGCCTGGCCATCTCAGCCGCGGTTATTGTAGTTCTTCAAGGGATGAAGTTGAAAACTTCGTAAAATGGTCCACCACCACCATGATGGCATCGTAACCATCAGAGATAGGTAGTTCCACAATAAAATCCACCAATAGGGAATTCCAGGTCCCTCAGATTTCTGGACTGGTACCAACAACCCTGCTAAAGGTTGAAGATTTGGCTTCATTTGGTTGCAGATAAAAAATTCCTTACAATACCGCCCCACCTGAGCAGGCAAGCCCTTCCAATTGTACGTGCATCATATTAACTCCAACGTCTTTGCTTTACCAGGATGACCAACGGTGAGTCCATCATGATGGTCTCAGATGATTTCCAGGAGAATTGGGCCAGCAGGGTCCCACAGGAGCCCCTGAAACCACACCATCTCATCCCTCACGTGATAGCCCCTTGAGATCCTCTTGGTTCAAAACGCTCTTAGCAAGTATCATAATATATTTGGCTTCTAGCGGCTGATAAAGGACTACCTTTCTGAACATACTGTATCCCTCCGCATTTTCCAGAGGTGCAAGAGCTGGCTCTCTGGAGAGAGAGGGAAGTTGGGACACAATTTTATTTGGCAGAATCATCAGCTGTGTGTTAAGAACTTCTACCTCTTTGGGATCAGGAGCTAAATCATGGTTGCAGCTCAAAGCATCCTCCAAACCATTATCCTTGCCCTTGGTGAACTCATACATGAATGCAAATTTGGAAAGAGTCTCATGCCAACGAGTCTGCCGTGGGATTAGGACATGAGGAGCGCGGTAGTATAGCAAGACACGGTGGTCTGTACGTACCTGGAAAGGTTGGGATGAACCATGCAAGTGGTGACGCCAATAAGTCAGCGCCTCCACCACTGCCAAAAAACTCTTTATCATAAACGGCGTAGTTCGACTCTGGAAAAGACAACTTCCTAGAAAAATATCCCAGCGGATGCTCTATCCCATCTTCGCCTACTTGTAACAAGGCAGCCGCTATGGTGAAGTTGGAGGCATCCGTAGACACAATAAACTCTTTGGAAGGGTTGACATGGAGAAGGACTGACGTAGACAACAGGTTGCACTTCACTGCTTGGAAAGCATCCTCCAAAACGGAGGACCACTGAAGCACCTTTGCACTGCTAGCCTTATATAAGGGAGCTGCCACCTCAGAAAGATTCTGCATGAACTTCTTGAGTAATGTACACGTCCCCAAAAAGCTTCTCAATTCCTTGATTGAGGTGAGGCGGGCCAATCACAAATCGCCTTCTCCTTGTCTGGAATTATCATGTGTCCTTGGTCAAAAATGACGTTGCCAAGAAAAGTGACCTGGGACTTGAAAAACTCACACTCGCTTATTTCAGGGTAAGGCTGGCTTCCTTTAACCTCTCCACCACTTGCCAAAGGTGTACTGCATGGGACTCATGGTTGGGGGGAAACACCATGATGTTGTCCATGTAGGCAACCGCGCACAATCTTAACAAGTCCCCCCAACGCTGCATCAATGCAGCTTTGAAAGAAAGCAGGGGCATTCTTAAGCCCTAGGGCATGACCCAAAACTGAAAGATCCCTTTTCTGGTATGGAATGCGGTTAGCCACTTTTGTCCCTTTTTAATCTGGATCTGATTGAACGCATTGAGGCAGTCCAGCTTGGAGAAGACCTTCGCCTTCTCCACATATCGTTCAATCTGAGAGTCCAGAGGGATGGGAAGGAGGTCTGGTACAGTAACGTTATAGAGGTTCCCATAGTCTACGCAGGGGCGTAAAGTATTATAAGCCTTCTTGACAAAGAGAAGTGGGGAGCAAACTGGGGAGGTACGCTGAAAAATCGCACCTTTGGCTAAGTGATCCTTCACCCACACATCCAACGCCTCTTCCTCACACACAGTCAATGGATAGTGGGGAAGATATACGCACCAGATCCACAGTGATCTTGAAGTCACAATCAAATTCAGGGTGCTCAGGAAGTGTGAAATTGGGTGCTGCATCAAAAGAAGATTCCAACCCCTCCAAACAGGACGGTAGGGGAACCTCCACAGAGGGCTTCAGCAAAGTGGCAAGATTATGATAGGAAATATTGGGCCAATGAGGTAATTTGCCATGGGCGTTATCCTCTGACAAAGGAACAATCAACTTGAGACCATTGACAAAGACAAGTATAGAGTGTTTTCTTTCAAATTAGTCCTGATGTCAAACTTTCTCCACCACTCTACACCCAAAATAATGTGGAACAAGAGGTTCCTTATAGCTTGAAAATGGTCGGACAGAATATAGGCGCTCACTGGTAGTCCACCAACCCCATGATGTTCAGCGCAGGGATACCTTTAGAAACCCCAACTCTAACCATACCACCTGGTGAGTAACTCAACTCAAGGTAGTCAGCAAGTTCTTAGTCAATAAAATTATTAAAGGCCCCGGTATCCACTAAAAAAGTTGTTCTGATCTTCCCCAAAGGTGATGTAAGGGTAGCGGTCAATAAGAAGTATCCAGAATGGGATTTATTCAACACAGAAAACTCCACTACCTCGCCTGAAAATTCCTCCTCTGGCGTGAGAAAACATCAGGGTACGTTTTTGGAATCATAGAAGGGGAGGGATAATGTGCCACCCTTACTACTGAGGCCACATAACCCACCACACCTTCTGCAAATGCATATACATTATTATATTCAAAATGAAGTTCTTTTTCCACTTCCTTAGTGTCCCATATCATGGTAGGGGTCGAACGTGGGTTCTCAATGGTAATCTTATATACTGGAATAGGGTCCTTATCAAGGCCATAAGAACTAATAAACGGTTCAGAGGTAAAGATAAGGTTCTTTTTATAAAACGCAATTTTAGACGTGAATAACCTATCCCTTGTACAGCAATGGAATGGCCATTGTTATCCAAGGCCAACACCCCCAGGCCCATCTGCGCCAATTCCACCAGCATTGTCTGAAAGCGCTGGCGAAGGAAAACTCATTTATTCAATTTGAAACTTAATAATTTTGGCGAAAATTCAGGGAATCATGACTTTCAGACCTTGAAGTGTCCGTATCCACCAGGTATGAGCAAGAAATGGTGGATACTTTCCAGTTGGAGGCAACCATATGATGCTGAGTTGCTCCAACCTTCAGGAAAAAGAGAAAAAAGCGGTGTAGCTAACAACAGCTGAATCCCACAGCTGGCGCCCACCATGTCCACTTGGGAAAAGATTCCAAACGGAAAAATTTGTGCACACAAATTTAAGAGGTTGGTCAAATAATGTAAGTAGAGTGTCTATAACTCTCTTGTTCCCAGCGTGGTAGTTCACGGTGCACAAGGCCAACGCCAGATACTAGCCGTTAGTGCTAAAGTTATTAGAGCCCAGCAAAGGGTGCTGGAGCAATAACAACTTCGGCAAGAAGTGCCAGTTTTATAATAAAAGACCCACCAAAAGCAATGCGGTGTACAAAGACAAAGGGGCTAAGCGACCCAGTTTGGAGGAAGCTGTGAGAACCATTGGTGCACTGGGGGATAGCTGGAGTGTATTTATGTTGACAAGGGTAACAGAGCGCAAGACCTCCTCAAAGAGGTTCGCACACAGGAGCATTTGAAATATTATAAAAATAAAAAAATAAAACATAAAACGGGGAAAATGTTCATTTCGAAGTCAACCAACAAGAAATGTTGGTCATGGAAAACATAATTAAAATTTGATGGCGGAATAAAGAGTTTGCAGAAGTGGACCCAAGCACTGACCCACCAATAGGCACACACTACCATCCAAATTGGTATAATTCGCTGAAACTGACTTCATTCATGTAATTGATTGAAGTTGTATTTGACCTGAACGTGTGATTTCTTAAATGGAATGGGTTTTGAAACCCTGTTTCTCAACTAACTGAACCGAACCATCTGCGTTCATTATGTAAACTTTTTATTTTAATGCCTGGGCTGATGTAAGGGGCTGAACGTTTGGCACCCCACTAGTACCAACCTGGGCATATTTAGCTTGAACCCACCGTTGGTCTAGCATGTTCCTGAGGTCAGGGAGGGCCTGAAGCTTCACCTTCTGGGCTTCCTGGCACCCCAGCCTTATCCTTGGGGTTGGTCCCCACTATGATGTCATCTACTCATGACAGTTTCCTCAGGTATGGTGGTCTCATCTACTCCTCCAGTGTTCCAACGATCAGGAACCTCTACTTCTGCAGGTGCTCCTGATATGTAGTAATCAACGTCATTGTAACCCCCATCAGATTCATCCCAAGGGTGTTTTCAACAACTGGTAAGGTTGCAATTGAGGTAGGGGAGACGGCCACATGGGGTTAGGTAGCTATCTTCTAACCATACATCTTCCCAGTAATCCCTTTGTTGTCACAGGGGTTACCCTTAGGGCACGCAACTACCAGCTTGTCTGGAGGGGAGGGCACGGCAGCTTTAGTGAGCTTGCGTGAGAGCATGGTACTAACTGCATTATAGGTCTTAGACCTACAGGAGGGAGTGATTTTGTTTTAAGTCGCACTGAGTGAGCAGGTTTCATGAGGAGGCTAGGCACAGGTGGGTTAACCCCAACTGTTTTACAGGTGAAAGCTCCTCAATGGTTAGAACTGAAGGTTTCACCTCAGCTTCATTTTTTGTTGCACATGAATGGAAATCAGCAATGTCTAACAGAGCCTCTTTTATGTCGCAGATGTTTTTGAAGTGTTGTTTCACTAAAATGATATGCCTGGCTAGAGAGAGAGAGGGAAGCTAGCCGAGCTAACATGGCTGGATAGCATCATCAAGGGTTAGCATGTTAGATGCTGACAACCTCTGCGCAGCAAGGTAAGACCGCTCAGAAAAGGCAGCAGTCAGTTTACCTTTATACATTCTAAGGCGCATAAAAGTCTGTTTTTCACTGTTTAGACTCTGCTTTGAACCAAAATATCCCAAAAGAGACTCTTTCACCTCTGCCCAAGTATGCAGATTGTCCATTTAAGGAACTATCATCTCTAGTGCCAAATGACTTAAGCAAGGAAGGATGTGTTTAATTTTTCTTGTCAGATGAGCCTTGTATTACAGATTCATAGACATACAAAAATGAAACAATGCTTCCTTCACCAGGGGTAAACTTTTCTTTAAGAAGGATTTTAATTCGCGCTGCTCAAGCTCTTTAAGATGAGATAAAGCGCTTGCTAGTTGATTTCTAAGGTCAACTATTCTTGGTTCAGTTGGAAAGGGAAGAGACGGAGGGTTACTCACTTTGAGAGCCTCAATTTTAGGTGATTTTTGTGTATACAGGTGACCCCTGTAGTGAGAACTACTTTGTGGGAATCCAGCTATCCTTGGGCTCGCTGGTTTAATCTCCGCTGAATTCCACAAATGAATTTTGATAATAAAGAAGAAAACTAATAAACAAAAACTTTAATTTTATATGTTTTTAATAGTGTCAACGCCAGGAAAGAAAAACGAACCCTCTTGATATCTTACCATTCAGTATTTAAACTGTATCAAGGGTCAAATGGATTTAATGGTAAGTTTGGAATAGCTTAGTATGAGCCAAAATAGAGAATATTTAAATTTTGAACTATTTGAGCTCGGAAAAACTTGCTTCACTTTAGCTGAATGTCAAAGGGGGAGTTATTCTCAAGAAAAATGATCCCTTGGGTTACAGATATAATATATTTCAGCCAATCCCCATTAATGAAAATTATTGCACCTTAGGGAAACCCCCGCCAAGCCTATAAAATGGGGTGGTCCCCTCTTAGATGTTGGCTTTGAACTAGACGTGGCTTGGGGATGAACCTCCAATGGACTCTCCAACTTCCCCCACATGGCCAGGGCAATCCTACTGCCTGACTTCGTGCTATTTGCCCATATAATATTCATAGAAGTGTTACCTGATTTATGGGGTTCCACCGAGAATTGGCCAAGGACATTTGGCAGTTAATATTGTTATTATTTCTTAATTCACTCTTTTATCATAATTGTAAACTTGTAAATTTCTGACATTTCCCCCTTTCAACCTATTTTGACCCAAAAAATTCGTTTATTGTATCCAGGAGGGCAAATGTCCTACATGGGGCTCCTAGGACATAATAGCCTGCGTCTTCACCACCTCCTTCAAGTCTCATCATCAATGGATTGTCATTACACCCCAAAGAGTTGCTAAAAGGGGCTGAGAAATCAGCTTGTTCTCCTCATGGGGGAGGGCCTTTTGGAGCTCATCTACCCTTTTGGCTTTTGGAAAGAGCATCATAGTGGCACAAATTTTGGGGACACTCGAGGAGAAGAATTTTTTTGATGCAGGGCTAGAGTTGAGGCCATGGTTGTTCTGGAAGAAGACTCTTAGGGATGAGAGGTAGAAAACATAAGGATGGACCTCTTAAATAGAATGTGGGGTGTGATGAGAACTCAACTGGTTTCATAGGGCTAATTTGGGGGAAGCTGAGGGGAGAGAGCCTGACCTTGTCACCCCTATTGCCTCTGGCCAACCTCTAATGGAGGAGAGCAGTTTAGTTTGTGGCGCACCATGGGAAATGGCTTTGGAAGGGAGCCAGCATCAGAGGGGCCAGTTGACTTCTTGGGTAGGCGTAGCTTCATGGAGATCAGCAACATCTAATAATGCCTCTTTTATATCACAAACATTCCTTAGGAAACGCTTCACTGAGAAAGTATTAGGCTAAGGAAGGGTAAGAGGCTAATACAGCCAGAATGACAGCAATTGCATCATCCAAAGATAGCATATTAATGAACAGTAGTGGCTGTAATGCGCTGTAAAACTAGTTTATGAATGTGGCAACTGATTCCCCCTAAAGTAGAATTAGGCACATGAACGGCTGTTTTTTCTTATGCAAACTCTGCGTGGATCCAAATTCCTCGATGGGCGCATTTTGTCATGGCTTAAAAATGACACCATAATGGGTGCAAACACTAAGGTCAAAGCTGCATGTCAGGGAGCCAAGAAGGTGAAGTTGGAAGGCCTCCCTGACCTCAAATATACCTTGGGTCAACGCTGGGTTAAGCCGAGGTATGCCCATGTTGGTCCTAGGTATGTAAGAGAAGTTCATCCCTGTATAACAGCAGGTGCGTTGAAACAAACCAGCTTTGTGATAAAATTAACAATTCACTTTGGTTTTTCAATAAACGGGGTCCCAAAACCTGTTTAGTTTTCAAAATTTTCAGCTTGGGTCAGCCTTGCCTACATTTTATAACCCAATTTTGGTCAATTACCAAGTATAGTTTACTGCTTGATGGAAGCGTGCGTTTATTGGTGCACCTCAGCTTAGAAGCACTTTCATCAATTATCATTCCCCAAAATTCTATTAAATTTGTTTCCTTAAGACTATACTCTCCCATTGGTCAACTTCCCTCATAATAAAACCCTTTTCTAGTATACTTTTTTTATCTTAGACAAACTTTTGCGCAGACCTCTTAGAGGAGGTCTCATGCAACGTTAGCAATTTAATTTTAACAACAGTAAATCTCTCCTTCATGCACCATTGGGCCACCCAGGTTCCCTTCAACATGTGCCTCCTATACACTCCCACTCAGAGCACCACTTGGGTATGAACCCCACTTTGGGGTTCACTCCCACCTGGTTGTTAGTACAATTTGGCTCTTCTCTCTAATGATAACCACCCCAACCTAGGTTATTACAGCTCCAGCACCCTTTGCGGGGCTAGTAACTTTATTACTAATGATTAGTTCCCTGCATTTGCCCTGTGCACCATGCGTTACCACGCTGGGAACAGTAGAGTTAAAGACACTCTCCTTAAATTAGTCAACCCACCTCTTTATTTTAAGTGCACAAACTTTTCTGTGTGGGGGGGTGGAAGGCAAGTCAGTAAGGTTGTACGGCTACCAACCTGAAGGTTGTGGGTTCAATTCCTGCCCTTTGCACATCGATTGGGGTGCCAGCCAAAGGAAGCTATTGGCTGTTAGTAGGTCTAATAACACGAAAACCTTACCTATGATGTAACCAGAAAAATTTGAGTCCCGATCTGGAGGTGGAAAAACTTTCTTCAACATAGTTGACCCTGTTCAGGTTTCATGTCATTTCTTTCTTTTGGTAATGCCTGTCCCCTGGTCAGCTTACCTCAGTTAAATAAAATAAAACTTTTCTATGTGGGACTGTCGCGATTTTTATAAGTCTGGACAATAATCTTGGGACAGCCAGGTAGAAACTGCTGAACACAATATCATTTACAAATATTTGATTGGCTTGAGATGAGGTGGTATTGGGATATAACAAGCCTTATTGTATATAATGAGTTTATTGGATCGCCTCTATATAAGGCAATAAGGCGATGTTGATATTTGATGGATACTAAGTAAATCGCCTACAACTAGGGTGATAGCAGATTAAGAATAACAAGCCAAATTTGAGGAAAATTGGTGGAATAGAATAACCCAAGAAATGAGAAATAGTATTGCCTGCAGCTGATATATATAAGTGAAATGGGCGATTGAGAGAGGTAGGTTTTTTTGAGTGAAAAGATGAGTTGGAAAGCGAAATGTAGCTGTATTTATAAAATAAATAAAAAAACTGGTTGGGGCAGTTGCTCCTATTTTTAATATATTCAAGTGCGTCTGAAGGGCTGATGATCTTCACATAGTCTGTCCGTTGTTCAGAGGGCTCAACCTGTGTGAATAGCCCAGCGGATACTAGTGATACCGCCCAAAATTATAACAGTGGTGCTCACTACAGGGGGCCCATTGACCAACCACCCAACACTCCAGAACGCCAGTCATCAACCATGCCTTATTCAGGCTGTGGCATTGGGGAGTCTTCCCAGAACCCTATAACAGCTGAATATGAGGAACTCAAAATTACCTTGGACGCAGTAATCAAAAACCAAGATGAACTCCTTCAAGAATGAAACGTGGTCATGCAACAGCTTGATAGTACGTTTAGTCAAATGCAAATATTGGGACAATAAAACAAAGAACTTTCTGAATGACTGAATGATACCACCCAGCGGCTGCAATATGCAGAACAAAGATTCTCTACTCCTTCTTGGTCATCTCATAGGGAGAAAGATGATTATCAAGAATATGCATCCTATGTAGGAGAAGACAGCGCTGGTCAAGGCTACGACACTCCCAATAATAGCACCGGATATTCATATGATTTAGAACATCACTTACCTCCAGTAATGGCTGTACCACCTACCACCGATGGTTATGCTACCCCAGAAGTGATGAACATCCCAGCTTCTACTAATCACACTCCTCATTGAGAATCCGCTTCCAGGTCTCATTCCATTCCTCAGTGTGGGCCTAATAACCATGAACGAAAGGAGGAAATTAATGTCAAAAAGATACCCCCATTTGACCGTAATGGGAACATCCAAGGGTTCTTTAAACAGTTTTAGTTCACCATGGAAGGAGCCTCCAATAAATGGAAGGCTAAGTTGCTAATATCTGCTCTGGATGTGGGAAGTGCTAATCAGGTCACCTGTTACCTCCCCAGTAGTTCTATCTCCTTTAAGGACATAAAGGACACCATACTCTGCTTGTTTGGAGGATACTCAAAAATGTCGCAACAGAAAGCGGAATTCCTAACCATTGGATTCCGTCAAAATGATACTCTCATTGAGTTGCTGATTGATTTACAACAGAAGCCCATGTGCTGATTGGAGCTGGGCAATTAGCGGAAGCTGACGTGTGCATAGCCATTTCTGCCATGGCGAATCCATATCACTAACTTTCTAATGTTATTTCGCCGATTCTGGATAACAATGTACCTCTGCTTAAGATTGTACAGTTTTTACGTTGGGTATCTCCTAACTTTTTGCTGCCAAATTTGGATCGCAAGACTACTGCTGCCATGACACCCTCTTATTCTGGAGAATACTATTGTCTGCCTCCAGCTTATATAGTAATCCTCAGCCTTACTATAACTCTGCACCTCGTCCTCAACCAAATTATAATCAACAGTTTAATCAGCATCAATGGGCTGTCCATGACAACTGTCAGCAACCTAGTTATTGACCTGGACCTAATTACGCCAACTGTCGATAATCAGCTTACCACCTGGAACTGGGTATACTGAGCAACCCCAACCCTTCCAGTCTGGACCTACTTATGATACCCAGGACGTGGTTCCTATGGGGTCAACTGCTACAGATGCGGTCACCCTGGTCATTTGGCAAAATCTGCCACAATTGCCGAGTGAATTATGTACAACAAGACCAATACTACCAGGGAAAAGATGGAGTGGAGTAGAGATGGGTTTTATACCTCCGTGATACCCACTCAACACATCCCCAAAATCAATAGTAGTATATTTTGCAAAAGTTCCTCAGTATGATGACAAAATTTTATACCAGCAGCCCAGTTGGAGGAGTAAACATAGTAACCTGAGCTCAAGCTAAGGTGGCGGCAAAAGAAGAGCCCCTTGATCAACCAAAACCCTATGCTTGTCAAATGCTTGATCAAGCGTCCTTGGACCAACTTGATCCTGCTGCGGACATGCCAACTTTGAAAGGAGTAAACGCCGCCCTTCCAGTAGATACCATTGTCAGAGAATACCCCCAAGTCGGAGAGGGGATTATGAATTTTCCTGGGAAAAAGAGAGCCCATAAATGTTCACGTATTAAACAGTCAATATTCTTCTTATTCTGAGTATAATACTGTGATATTTTTGTAGTGAAAAATAGAGTTCGCGCTATAATAGATACTGGTGCTCCAGTCAACATAGTTTCCACTAAGTTAATGCAAAAATTGACGTTGAAACCTTATGTAGACCATCGCATGGTTTACAGTACTGCTGGTACTGTAAGTACTGTCTCCAAGGGAGCTTATAGTGCGCTGCCTCTGCGCTTTGGGTCCATTGTTGTTGTGGCTCCAGCGATTGTGTTAACAAATAAACTATGACATATTAATTGGGACCACTTTTCTACATCATTTTGGGGCTTTTGTTGATATGATGGATGATACCTTTGACATCTTGGGTCAGCGGATCCCAATATACTATACTACTAGGGGAGTATCAAAGGATCCGGTGCATACAAATCATATCAACCTCGCTTACAGTGATGGGGTATGGCCTGTTCGCTACCATTGACTGAAGCGTAAAACTTGGGCTCTTCCTCAGCAGATATATGAATATCAAGGAATACTTTTTGAGCGGCAGGGCCCATATCCTTCCGTTCCAGCTATCAAGTCTTAATGAATACTGAGTTAGAGGTAGAAGTGCTGAGTGGGTTATATGGGGAAGTTATTGGGCTTTATTATCAAACACAGTTTGAGCCGCATGTGGCTCCAGGAATTATACTCCCAGGACATGGTGAGATAAAGGTTTTGTTAGCAAACCTGCAGAGCGAACCAATGTAAAACTGCCGCCACCAAACTATAGCATATCCACATCTGATTCCCATAGACAAGGTCCATCAGGTTCATGATTTTGGATCATTGGCTGAATTTGACTACCGCTAGAACCATCAGTTGATGTAATAATGGTGATCCCGCGGAGTAATTTAGTGGGATTAACGGATGAACAAAAAGATCAAGCAATGGCTTTATTTCATAAATACAAGGTGATTTTAGCTGTTGATGATCATAATTTAGGGTGTGCTTGGGGGATGGTCCATCAATTGGACACCGGGGATCATCCTCCAATAAGGTCTCAACTGATCCACCACTCTCAGGCAGCAGAAGACGTGGTTACTGAAGAAATCAATAAGTTATTACAACAAGGGATGCTTGAGCCATCCAAGAGCCCGTGGGCTTCACCTGTTCTAATTGTAAAGGAGAAGGATGGCACCAATCGAGTATTAATAGACTATACAAAGCTCAACAGTATTACAAAAAAAATTCATACCCCTTGCTAAGAATTGATGATGCTCTGGACTGATTAGGGGGTGGCTGCTACTTTTCTGCGATGGACTTAATATCAGGCTATTGGCAAATTGAGTTACCCTTGGCGGAATAGGAAAAATGTGCTGTGTTTACCTCCATTGAACTTTTTCAACTGACACAGATGCCTCAAGGACTGTGTAACGCTCCTGCTACTTTTCAGCGACCATGGACACTATTCCTGGCGACCTGAAACTGTCATGCGTCCTAGTATACCTCAATGATATTAATGTTTTCTCTCAAACCTTTTCAGAGCACCTAGAGCACCTTGAAGCAGTATTCTGCCAGATGGCTGAGGCGAAAATAAAAATTAAACCTCGAAAAGTTAACTTTTTCAAAG
The DNA here is from genome assembly GCA_022478985.1 of Massospora cicadina. NCBI lineage: Eukaryota > Fungi > Entomophthoromycota > Entomophthoromycetes > Entomophthorales > Entomophthoraceae > Massospora > Massospora cicadina. The sequence goes on from JAKSZP010013511.1 coordinate 80,746, forward strand.
ATCAGCTAGAATACCTGGGTTTTGTGGTAGACTCAACTGGGCTCCAGCCACAACTGGCTAAGGTGGAGGCCATTAGCAAAATGGCTACACCTAATAGTAAGTATGACATACAGGTATTTCTAGGGATGGTCGGTTACTACTGATGCTTTATCCCTAATTTAGCTGTATTGGGGGCCCGCTATTTGAGTTGTTAAAAAAGGACGCTGTGTTTAAGTGGACGGAATGTTGTCAATCCACCTTCAATGCACTCTATACGGCGTTGAGCAGTGCACCAGTGTTGCATTATCCAAACTTCAACCGGAAGTTTATTGTTCAGATGGATGAATCCCTTTCCGCTGTTGGGGCAGTACTTTCTCAGAAAGATGATGAGGGAGAAGAACATCCTGTTGCGTTCTGTAGTCATAGTCTGAACTGTCATGAGCGTAACTATACTGTGGCTGAGTGAGAATGCTTAGCAGTAATCTATATGTATAAACAATTCGGAGCCTATCTGCATGGGGTAAAGTTTAAAGTTATAACTGATCATGCATCATTACGCTGGTTGCAGAATCTCAAAGAACCAGAAGGATGGTTGGCTCAATGGGCTCTCAAGTTACAGGCTTACGATTTTAAGATTCTCCATTGGCCAGGAGCAAAGCATCAGAATGCGGACTGTTTATCTCAATTACTAACTATTGTGGTGACAGCGGACCTCAGAGACGTGATGTATGACAAGATTCTCAGTGGAAAATATGATGACAAACCGCCTCAAGTAATCAAAATGTTAAATGAATTGCACACAAATACCTTCCAACGGAATGGAGAACTGTATAAACAAATCAGCCTTTCTATGGTGAATTTCCCGCGGCCCTCCGCATGGCTGGGAATCATTATGAGTGCTCACAGGGCGGTCAGCCATGGTGGCATGCGTAAGACTATGGAGTTGTTACGCCCAAAGTACTATTGGGAAAGTATGAGTTTCGATGTGCTTGAAACTAATTCCTGTTGCCATCAATGCCAAGCGGTGAAGCTGTTCCATCATATGATGTTATATCGGTTAGTGAAACCACATTTTGCTTGGCATACAGTCTCCCTCGATGCCATTGGGCCCTTGCCAACAGGAGCCAACCGTTGTAAGTACATTCTAGTGGCTATCGACCACTTGACCTGGTGGGTTGAAGCAAGGGCAATATGAGATCTGGGGGGCAGTTACGGTGGCTAAATTCATGCTGGAATGCATTATTCAGTGGCACGGTTGCCCTCAGTTTATTCTCACTGATAATGGCACCAATTTCACCTCGCACATACTTCCTAAATTGAATGAGCTTATGGGGATCTGCTGGAGTTCTGATGACCCCATACCACCCCAAGTCCAATGGAATGGTCAAACGAGTGAATGGAACTCTGGTGAACATACTCCAAAAATTAGTAATGGATCGCCCTTCTGATTGGAGCTCCCTCCTTTCCACCGCCATGTTTGCTTATAACATTAGTTACCATTCTGCTATGGGAAAGAGTCCCTTCCAATTACTATATGGCTGACACCCAGCTCTTCCGGCACTGCTTTATGCATGTGTAGAAGACACTGGCGGATTAGAACCCCATCGCTATTTGACTAACCTTGCAAACATTCTGATCAAGCTACAAACTGAAGCATATTCCTTCAGTTTAGCTAAGAAGATTAAGAATCAGGCAGCTGATCAGGCACACCATAGTGGGTTGGTGCCATTCAAGGAAGGGATTATGGTTCTCTTTCACGATCAGCATAGATTTGGGTGGAAGCATAAACTTGCCAGCATTTGGATAGGTCCATTTGAAATAATAGAAAAGACTGGAGTTGACGTGTATACTATTAAGGATTCTACAAGTGGTCAGATCATTAACCGGGTACACACAAAGTTCCTCAGATCTTACAAACAATAGGATCTTATCATCTAGTCAAGGAGGGGGTAATGTCACAATTTTGATATGACTGGACAATAATCTTGGGACAGCTGAGCGGAAACCACCAAACACAGTATCAGTTATAAATATTTGATTGCCTTGAGATGAGGCAATATTGGTATATAACGAGTCTTATTGGATATAATGAGTTTATTGGATCGCCTCTATATAAGGTGATAAGGTGATGTTGATATTTGATGAATACAAAGTAAATCGCCTACAACTAGGGCGACAGCAGATTAATAATAACAAAAGCCAAATTCGAGGAAAATTGGCGGAATAGAATAATCCAAGCGATGAGAAATAGTATTTCCTGCAGCTGATGTATATAAGTGAAATGGGTTATTGAGAGAGGTAGGTTTTTTGAGTGAAAAGACAAGTGGGACAACGAAACGTAACTGTACTTATAAGATAAATAAAAGAACTGGTTGGGGCAATTGCTCCTATTTTTTTAAAGTGCGTCCAAAGGGCTGACAATCTTCACATCATCTGTCCATTGTTCAGAGGGCTCAACCTGTGTGAATAGCCCGGCAGATCCTAGTGATACCGCCCAAAATTATAACAGGGATTTTCACAAAGTTTAAATGGTGTGCGCCAGCTGTTGATCACAGCTGCGGTGGGGCTCACCACTGTTTACTCTTTTTCCCAAGGTTGGAGCATCTCAGCATTAATCTTGTTACCTCCAACTGGAAAGTACCCTTTCTTCTTGCTTGTACCCAGTGGATATGGACGCTTCACAATCTGAGAGTTGTGATTCCTTGACTATCCACCAAAATCAATAAAATCAATTCTAAACTTGGTTTACTTTGGAACCACGTTTGAATATTCCAGGCAAGATCCTCGACAGAGGCCTGATGGTGATGGCTTTGGATAATGTTGGAAAATCATTGCCAAAATGGGAAAAGGTCATTTGAAACAAAAAACGCGTTTTTTAATGACGTTGCCATATATAAAACTGAACCATATTCATATGGCTCAGATATGGCCCCCATTTCAGTATATCAAATCACCTCAGAAAACCCACGCTTGACACCACAATGATCCGCGGAACCCAGGAATGGAGAAGGAGTTACAATTACAAAATAAAAAATGTTTATACAGTGGTTGAAGATGTGGTGGGATATGTTGCCTTAGTAGTAAGAGTGGTTTAATATCCCTCTCCATTATTTGATGCAATAACGTACCCTGGGGTATGTTATACCCTGAAAAGAGTTTGGTGGTGAAGCGTTGCGTTTTCTGCTATGAATAAAAAGTATTATGTATTTTTGTTAACTGCTATCCTTTAATCCCCTTCAGGTAAAATTAGCATTACTATCTTGGTGGATACTGGAGCCTCTGAGAATTTTATTGACCAGGACCTAGCTGATCACCTTGAGCTTAGTTATTTACCAGGTGGCATGGTTAGGGGAGGGGCTTCTTAAGGTATTCCCACCCTGAAGTTACTAGTGTTAGTGGATTATCATGTGGGCAAGTATCTTTTGATGGACCGTTTCCAAGCAATCAAAAACCTTTTATACCCCATTATTTTGGGAGTGGAATGGTGGCGAAATTTTGACGTCAGAACCAGATTGAGAGACAATGCCCTATCTTAACATTATTGAATGGTCTTACATTGATTGTTTCTTTGTCTGAGGCTAAATTTCAGGGCTAATTGCCCCACTGACCCAATATCCACACTCTCAGTCTCACTCCATTGTTGAAGCCCTCACTGGAGGTACCTTTACCTTCCTGTTTGGAGGGGCTGGAATCTTTGGTTGATGCAGCTTCATATAATGTAATACCAGATCATTCAGAGTTTAATTGTGAGTTATAGCTCACTGTTGATCTGGTGCTTATATCTTCCCCAATTTACCCTTTGACCATACAGGAGGAAGCAGCATTAGATGTGTGGGTTTAAGAGCAGTTAGCCAAAGGCACGATTTTTCAGCATACTCCCCAGTATGCTCACCACTTCTCTTTATGAAAAAGCTGATGGAACTTTACGCCCTTGCATGGATTATGGAAACATAATCAATGTTACTGTACCAGATTTATATCCCACCCCTTTGGATTCAAATATTGCGCACTATGTGGAGAATTCTAAAGTCTTCTCCAAACTGAATTGCCTAAATGCGTTCACCAGATCTGATTTAAGAAGGGACAGGAATGGTAACCGCATTTCATACCAGAAAAGGGATTTTCCAGTTTTGGGTCATGCCCTTTGGGCTAAGAATGCCCCTGCTATCTTTCAACGCTATATTGATGCGGCTTTTGGGACCTTCTGGGGGTATGTGTGGTTGCCTACATGGGTGATATTCTGGTGATTTCCCCTGATCATGAGTCTCATGCAGTACACCTTTGACAAATGGTGTAGCGGTTGAAAGCAGCTAACCTTACGCTGAAGATCAGCAAATGTGAATTCTTCAATTCCCAGATCACCTTCTTGGGCAACTTCAGGTTTGACCAAGGACACATGATAACTCCAGATAAGGAGAAGGCAATTCATGAGTGGCCCACCCCAACTTTGGTCAAGGAATTGAGGAGTTTTTTGGGTCGTGCACATTCCTCAAGAAATTTACGCCGATTTTTCTGAGGTGGTGGCGCCCTTATATAAGGCGAGTGGGGCAAAAGTGCTCCAGTGGTCCTCCATTTTGAGGATGCTTTCTAAGCAGTAAAGTGCATCCATTTTTCCATGTCCGTCCTTTTCCATGTTAAACTTCAAAAGAGTTCATTGTGTCTACTGATGCCTCCAACTTCACCATAGTGGCTGCCTTATTACAAGTAGGTGCAGATGGAGTAGAGCATCTGGTGGGATATTTTTCCTTGAAGATGTCTTTTCCAGAGTTAGATTATGCCATATATGATAAAGATTTATTGAAGGTCGAGGTACTGACTTATTGGCGTCATTACTTGCATGGCTCATCCCAACTTTTTCCTGTATGTACAGATCACCGTGCCTTACTGTAAAACCACACACCTCATGTCTTAACCCCGCGGCAGACTCACTGGCATGAGACCCTTGCCCGATTTGCATTTTTTATGAGTTTACTAAGGGCAATAAGAATGGTCTGGAGGATGCTTTGATCTACAATCCTGCATTAGCTCCTGATTTAAAGGAGTTAGAGATGAATAATACACAGTTGATGATTCCACTGGGTAAGATTGTGTCTCAACCTCCCACTTCTCAGCCAATGGGCCAGCACTCTCTCCTCTGGTTAATGTGGAGGAATACAGCATGTTCAGAAAGTTTTATACTTTCAGCCTTTGTCAGCCAAATATACTATGGTCCTTGTTAAGAGCGCATTAAATCAGGAGGACATCACCAGAGGTTACCACGTAAAGGATGAGATGGTGTGGTTTCAGTGGCGCCTATGGGTTCCTGCTGGACCACTTTGCCTGGAAATCATCCAGGACCATCATGATGGAATCACCGTTGGTCATCCTGGGAAGGCAGACTCTGGAGCTAATTTTCTGCAAAAACAATTGGAAGGGGTTAGCCGCTCATATGGGCAGATATTTTAAAGAGTTCCTGATCTGCAATCAAATGAAACCAAATTGACAGCCACTAGCAGGGTTGTTGGTAGCAGTTCAAATTGCTGAAGGGCCTTGGACTTCCTTAAAGGTGGACTTCATTTTGGAATTGCCTGTATTTGATGGCTACAATGCCATCATGGTAGTGGTTGACCGTTTTACAAAGGTCACTCACTTTAATTCTTTCAGAACCACAGTAACTTTGGCTGATATGGCTAGGCTCTTCGTCATTCATGTGCTTGTTCTTTACAAGGTCAATAAGAGATAATTAGTGATCAGGGACCCCAGTTTACCTCTGTCTTTTTGGAAGAGTTGTGTAAGACTATTTAGATTTTCCCCTGCCGTTTAACTGCCTATCACCCCCAATAAGATGGGCACATAGAACTAGTGAACCAGTTCTTAGAACAGTTTCTGCGGTGGTACACTGCTGCGGATCATTCAGATTGGGTTTCTCACCTTCTTATGTCCCAGTTTAGCTATAACAACACGTTACATGCATCTATAAAGTTGTTCACCATTTTTCGCCAACCATAGGTTTAACCCCGCCTTCAATATGAAGCCAATTTTTTGATCAAAAGTTGAAGCAGTGATGGACTTTGCTAAGACTATCAAGAAAGTACACAGGAGGTTTTACAAGCTTGGATGCGGCAATGCAAGTTTATAATGAGAACGCTGATGGAAAAAGTTAAGTGGGTCCAGCATATAAAGAAGGGTTCTCATGATTCTTGATGCTCGAAACATCCTTATCAAGCTACCATACAAAAAGCTGGGACCAAGGATGATTGGCCCTTACCGCGTTGTAGAAAGGGGGGCCATGCCTCATACCAGTTATATCTTTCTTCTTTGTTTCAAATACTTCTAGTCTTTTAGGAAAGCAAATTGACAAGTTTGAGTGCCCCCCACCAGAGAAACCTGAGGCTTATATTGTGGATGGGGCGCCATAGTGGGAAGTGGAGGAGATAGTAGCCTCCTGCCGAGTAAAAAGAAGTCTTGAGTACCTGGTATCCAGGAAGGGATTTGATGCAGCGGAAAACGGTTGGGTACCAGTGCACAACTGCGCACATTCCCAAGACCTGATTGGCGTTTTCCACAAGCGTTTTCCCCAGGCCGCCAGACCTCAGTCAAATCAGACCATTGCTGCTATGAAGTTGACCCCAGCCCACAAGAACTTTCTTCCTGGCGCAAGCCCCTGGAGAGGGTTGGAGCCTCAAAAGGACGAAAGGGTAATATCATGGCTTTAGAATGACATTTAAAGGGGACAAACACCATTGATAAAGCTGCATGTCAGGAAGCCAAGAAGTTAAAGTTGGCAGGCCTTCCTGACCTCAAACATACCTTGGATCAACGCTGGGTTAAGGTGAGGTATGCCCAAGTTGGTCCTTGGGATGTAAGTGATGTTCGGCCCAATATAACAGCAGGTGCATTAAAATGAACCAGATTTGTGATTAAAAATGACAGTTTGCTTCAATTTCTCGGTGAATAGGGTCTCAAAACCCATTCAGTTTTCGAAATTTCCAGCTCATTTTAGTCTTTCCTACAATTGATAACTCAAGTTCAGTCAATCACCAAGTATAGTCTACTGCCTGATGGAAACGTTCTCTTATTGGTGCACCTTGGCTTAGCACTGCTTCCATCAATCAACTTTACCTCAAATTTCCTTAAAATTGTTTTCTTGAGACAAATCTCTCTCATTGGTTGACTTTTCTCATAATAAAGAACCCTTCATTAGTATACTTTTTATATATGTTATATTGGAAAACCTGTGCGTGGCCTCTTTGAGGAGGTCTCATGCAACATAAGCTATTTAATTTTAACAACTGTAAATCTCTCTGCTCGTGCACCTTTGGGATGCCCAGGTTCCCACCAACCTGTGCCTCCTATACACTCTCACTCAGAGCACCGCTTGGGTATTAACACCGCTTTGGGGTTCACTCCTGCCTTGTTTCTAGTTCAATATTGATTCTTTCCTCTACTGCTAACCACCCTTGACCTAAGTTATTACAGCTCATGAACCCTCTGCGGGGTTCTAGTAATTTTATTACTGAAAACTAGTTCCTTGGCGTTGGGCCTGTGCACCGTGCAAAACCACTCTGGGAACAGGAGAGCTATAGACACTCTCCTTACACCTCCAGGTATGTCTAAATGAGCTCTATCCATATTATAATCTGATGTCCAGATGAGATAGTTAAAGCACTCACAGCCTGTAGCGGAATACCATTGTAACTGTAAATCTGGGCAGGAAGAGCTTGGGTCCTCCACTTCATCTGCTGATATTGTACAGGAATCACACTATCGCTATATGCAAGATTAATTTAGCTGAAGCAGATTGGGTCTTCTAGGACTCATTGGAGGTAAAATAGACTAGAATCCGTTGTCCCAGAATATTAAAGGTTCTCTCCGCCATATATCACTGCCTCAAAGTTCCTCATGAATGCAGCCCCAATAAACGTGTTATAGTAATTAATAGTCAGAACCACCACTAAATCGGATGCCCCTACCTAACCAAACCTCAGAGACAATGCACTGTAAGTGCTTTTTGACATGATGCTCTGTGCCACTGTGGTCCATACACTATTTGGTGTTACACATCAGCTTTAGCGAAAATCTTATACACAGCTTGGTAGAAGAAATATTAACAGGAGTGCCATTATCAATAATCGCCCATATTTTGTTATTTTGCATGAAGATATCATATTATGTACACTCTTAATAAAAGGAACCGATGATGTTTATTACATGAACATCCAAGGGCTTTTGGTTATTCAGAAAAGTGTTAATACCAGCAACATGAAGGTACTCCTGAGCAATCTTTTCTATTGGGATTTCCATGGTCACCCCCTCTAGGGTTGCAACATTTGTTGAAGTCTGCCATAAATTGCACCATTCCACTTAAAGATTTGTCAGGGTACAGCTTTTGCACATCTTGGCGGAACTCATAGTTTATGTTATTGGAGTCTCTCACTCAGTTAGAGGCCAATATTGTAGGGAATTTGTTGATATAATAAATTATTAGGGTGTATACTAGGGCTGACACAAAGCAACTCAGGAAAATAATCAGGTACAAATAGGTTTGAATTAGTGTAAGTAGAACATCCCATCTCTACTCCACTTGCTCTTTTACCTGTTTGATTGGGGCATCTAGGACTGCATGAGCTTTTAGCCTACCTGAACAGCTAGCCACATATTGGCCTCTAGGTAAGGATTTGAGGGCCCGTGAATGAGGACTGATCCAGCATATTGAATGACCGGTGTCTCAAATTCTCCAAATGGTCATTATGTGGGATATGGGACTTTCCCAAATCACAATTTGGATGTTTCTCAAGAGTCAAAATTAGGGGTTTTAGTAATACTTTAAACTATTGAAAATTTCTTTAAAAAACGAGTAAACGGTAACCGCAAATACAGTTTCAATTTTTCAAACAAGAAGATCAAAATAAAATCACATTGCTTAATTTAAAGATTCAATTAAAAATTTATTTCAATTTGGAAACCCAAACAATGAGCTCAGCAAGTGAGCTAGGCCAGGCATTGGCCTCATTTGCGGCCCTAACATGGGGTCAGGCCATGCTGCTTGCTTGTAGCATTGCTGGAACCTTGGTCCAAGAATACGTCACAAATTCTGGAAATGGCACATGGGTGAGAGGGTGGTTCTCAGTGGGATTGTCAGTCATGTGGTCAGTGACATGCCTGGTGCTGCCCAACTCATTTGTCTCATATTGGCAAGAGCCCTTGCATTACATAAAACAAAAATCAAATACATTTCTCTCCATTTTGTGGTGCCCCAGGAAGAAGCGGTGGTTTCCAACGGAGAAGAATGGAACTGACTTGTCTTTACCGTGGTTATGGTGGGGTTTTTGTTGGCATTTTTGCTGCACAAAATAGGACGATTGTGGGGGGTGTCCGCTCAGAAGTATGATGATCGAAGCAAAACCTAAATCTACCACCTTCCAGGTGGCATTATCCATGGAAGCGCTGGACAAACTACACCAGGTATAAGCGCAGGTCCGCTATCAGGCACGGTTGGCACAAGTGACAGGGGGGATCCCCTCTCACGCTCCAAATCGCCCAGGTGGTGAATGCCTTACCTCCAGAACTGGCAGGATGGTTCCAAGAACATATTGAGAAACAGGAGAGCTTGCCTAGTTAGATGGAGGAGTGTGTAGAGATGGTCAACTGGGCGGCATGTCTGGACAAAGCCAGAGAT